>PVJA010015168.1:0-45925 GCA_004027025.1 Myocastor coypus | reverse complement strand
CTTTTTTTTTTTTGTCTTTTTGAGACAGGGTCTCACTATGCAGTTCAGGCTGGCCTTGAGCTCACTTTTGTAGCCCAGGCTGGTCTCGAACTCGCAGCGATCCTCCTGCCTCAACCTCCCAAGTGCTGGGATTACAGGCGTGCGCCACCATGCCTGGCCTAAATTTCCTTCTTCATACTGCTTTTATTGCATTTGACAGGTTCTAGTAAGTTGTATTTAATTTTTTGTTTGATAGTAGGTATTGTTTAATTTCTTCTTTAATTTCATCTGTGATCTATTGGTTGCTCAAGAGGGTATTATTTGATTTTCATTTGTTTATGGAGTTTTTGTGGTTCTTCATTAATTTCTGTTTTCATTTCACTGTTGTCATATAATAAGCCTGGTGTAATTTCAATTTCTTTGCATTTACTTAAGCATGTTCTATGGGCTATTATATGGTCCATTTTAGGAACTGTCCCATGTGGAGCTAAGAAGAATGTACTTTTTGATATTGGTGGGTAGAAGACTATAAATGTCTAAGTTAATTGGCTCACAGGCTTGGTTTAGTTCTGTTATTTCTTTGCTAGTTTTTATCTAGTTGGTTAATTATAACAATGTGGTTGCTTTTTACTTCCTTTAAATTTTTAAAAACTTATTTATTTATTTATTTACTTACTTACTTAGTATAGTGTCTTGCCATGCAGCTCTCACTCAAGTGATGCTTTTGTCTCAGCCTCCCAAGCACTGGGATTACAGGCCTGTACCACCATGCCTGGTTTCTGTGGCTGGCATAGTGTGCTGTGGATCCCAGGACCTGCACAGCATGTGGTATGAGGGATCAAACCTGAATCCTTGAACTTGCCAGGCAGGCATGTAGACCACTGAGCTGTCTCCCCAGCCTTGCTGATTTAATTTTTCATGTTTATTGATATTTGTCTTATACAGTTGGGTGCTTCTGCATTTGGCACATTTATATTTATGATTGTCATCTCTTCCTCTTGAGCTTTTACGAACATGTCTGCAGTGACCTTCTTTGTCTCTTTGGTCATTCTTGATTTGAAATTCACATTGTCTACAAACAGTATAGCTATTCCTGCTTTTCTTGGATTCCTATTGGATGGAGTATTATTTTCTATTCTTTTGCTTTCAGTCTATGAGTTTTATTTTGAGTTGAATATGTATCTTGTATCCAGCATTTTGTTGGATCTTGTTTCTTGATTCAGTATGCCAATATATTTTAATTGGTGAATTAAGGCCATTTATATTGCTAGTTATGACTGATATGTTTTAATTTATCCTTTTAATGTTACTTTCCAGCTATTGGTTCTCTGATTTCCTCTTCTGTTTAATTTTTTCTCTTCCTGGTGGTTTCTTTCTGATGTTGTTCTTGAAATTGTAGTCATTATTATCTCTATCTAAAATATGTTTTTAGCACTCTTTGTAGGGTTGTTTTGATTGTCATGAATTTCTTAAGTCATTCTTTGTCATGGAAGTATTGATTTTTTCTACTAATTTTGAAAGATAGTTTTGCAGGGTACATTAATATTATTTGAAAGTCATTTTGTCTCAGAACTTGAAATATTTTACTCCAAGCTCTTCTTGACTTTAGGGTTTGTGTTGGAAAAGCAACCATGATTCTGATGGACTTTCCTGTATAGGTGATCTGTTTCTTTTCTCTAACAGTTTTTAATATTCTTTTCTTTAGCTGAATTTCTGAGATCTTGATTACTACATGTCTGGCTATAGATTTATTTTGGCCATGGCTAATTTGAGTTCTATACGCCTTGCTTAACACTATGTCAAATTCTCTTCTATGTTTGGGAAATTTTCTGCTATTCATTCTGAAAATTATATTTGTATGCCATTTGTATTGCTTTTTCATAGACATCTATCAGCCTTATGTTTGTTCTTCATTGTATCATCTTCTAGTTGTTGAATTGTTTCTTGATCACTTGTTATTTTTAAAGACATCTTTCCTTTCATGATCCCTAGCCTTCATCCTATCTTCATGGTCTGAAAAATCTGTCTTCAGTTTTGTTCAAGTAGTTTCTGCAGCTTTTAATGAAATTTTTAATTTTCTGGGTGTCTGTATGAGTCTGTTTAATGCACTTTATTTCTTTCCTATCAATGTTATTCATGGTTGCCATCCTTTTCCTATCATCCTGTACTTTTTTCATGTATCTTTACTCTAGATTTGCCAAGCAATGACTTTATTAATGTTGGCACTTCCTTTTTTACCTAAGAGATTATTTCAGACATGATTTTCTCTATAATCTTATGGATTTATTTGTTTACTTTGGTTGCTATCATTTAAAAAATGTCAGGTGAGTGTCTTCCATTTTTCTCTATTAACTTGTCTCTTATATTTGCTTTGTGTGGGCTGGAGGTCTGAAATTGCATTTTTCTCTGATTCTTGTCATTTTCTATTTAAAATTTTTTATTATTTTCTGTGATGGCCCTTGTAAGATTTTGTTATATGTAGCTATATCACTAGTATGAAGCCCTCTATAGGAAAAATCTGTTCTTCAGGGATTTCTTCTGTATGTGGGCTGTTTTTACTTGCGTCTGTCACAAGATCCAACCTTTCCAGTTGATGAACAGTGAGGTGTTCTTATCTGTTTGGCTTAGCCCCAAGTTCTTTGGTGCTAGGCTATAATGAAGCCATTTCCCTAGAGTTTCCTAGCATTGTTGACAAAGGGAGAATGACTCATTGCAACAGATATGACAACCTATTTGAAGTAGTATAACTAGCAGTAACAATAGCATCAAACATAGTTTAGAAACTGGCAAACTGTGGTAGTTATTAATTTCGTATCTTAAATCATAGGAACAAAATCTACAATTTTATAACTGAAGCAATCATAAATTGGGAATATGCAACATGTTTCCCCATGGTAGAGTGATTTTACCCTGTGATGGAGAGATTTAAGCAGGATAGTGGATAGAACACAGATAAATGAAAAGAAAGTAGAAAGCAAAGACTAATCGCACACATTTCAGGAAACTAGAGAAGAAGGCAGAAAAGAATGAAATAAAGAAGGGATTACCTAAACTTGATCTCCGTGTTTGGGAGATGGGATTAATTTTTTGTGCCTGGAGTTCTCCCAAGATATTTAAAAAAGAGGAGAAAAAGATAAGAAAAAAAGAAAAGAGAAGAAATATAAAGAAAGAAAAATTAAGGAAGAGAAAACTAAGAATCAGACAATAAAAAACAAATGAGAGGAAGAGAGAGAGAGAGAGAGAGAGAGAGAGAGAGAGAGAGAGAGAGAGAGAGAGAGAAAACAGGGTCAGTCTCACCTGTCTGTTTCTTTTGTATGTGTCTCTGTCCCGAAGCACAACTCTGATTCATGTAACTTACCATCTGTGGGCTTTTACTGTTATGGTTGCTTTGAACTATTCCACACAACTAATCCCACATGTCTATCGTGTGTCCCTAAATAGAACCCTATGGTGTCACTGCCATTTCCCCTGGTCTCTGGGCCTTCCAGCATGGATTACCTTGATCGAAGTCTATCAGGGTCATAGCAACAATGATGGGAGGGGATGCCCTCCATGCTGTTCATTTGGGCCACAATCTAAGAGATAAATACATCTTTTTTAAAAAATTATTTTTAAAAATTTTAAAATTATTTTTATTTTTACATTCTTTTTAATTTTAATTTTATTAATTTTAATGAGAAAGAAATGAGACAGTTTCAAAATAGGTTAGTAGGGCAGTTATAATAATTCACATCTTACATCTTATTGTCTTCATAGTATTTGTTCAGAGTACAAGATACAGACATTACATTTTTTCTAAACACTATCAGTGCAAATATTTCTTCTCATTGAACTAAGAGAAAGTAGCTGTATATAAACCAATAGTGCATAATGGTAGTGGGTTATCAGTAAAATGGGCAATGTTGGAAGCTGGTTAGAATTTTCTACTGGATACTTAAGACCAAGGTAAACCAAGACCTATATAACAAAACATGTAACTTTTGTTTCTGATGGGTCAGTCAAGTCCCCTCAGGATTTACCCTGAAACCATGTACAGCATTTTGTAGATCTTTTGCCAGTGTCAACCATCTGGATGTGTCATGGCCATTACCTGACCAATTTGCTCTTTGTGAAAGCCTGAGAGAATGTTTTCTCTCTAGGTGATTCTCCTGTGTTACAGTACAGCTTCTCTTATGGAGACAAATACATCTTGAAGATAGTCAGTGGTATCTCTAAAATCTGAAGCAAACAAAATTGAAAATCTTGAGAGGAATCCTCGTTTGTCTTTCATGCTATATCCAAGTGACAGATCCTGTTGAGTGGCAAAAATCAATGAAAGAATTCTATAACAATCAATAAGCTATGGAATTCACCATTCATTTTAGTACTCCTTATCATATGTCTTCTGTATGTCTTTCAAGGCTTTGGTGCTTTATTTGGAAAACTCTTTCTTAATTTAAGATTTAGAGTTGCACCTGTTTTCTTCTGAGATATTAATGGTTCTTGCCCTTACATTTAGGTTTTTCATTCATTTTGAGTTAATCTTTGTATCTCGTATGGTACATAATGGTCCAGTTTCATTATTTTACATGGGGCTGTCTGATTATCCTAGCAAAATTTATTGCTGAGACTATTGAATGATCTTGACACCCTTGCTGAATACCAGCTGGCCGTATATGTGTGAATTTATTTCTGGGTTTTCAGTTCTATTACACTTACAAATTCATGTAAATTCCCATCTCAGTACTGCATAGTCTTGATGATTGTGACTTTCCAGTAAGTTTATTTATTCATTCACATATTTATTTATTTGGTACAGGGTCTTGCTGCACAGCGTAGTCTAATAGTGATCCTCTGGTCTCTGCCTCCCCCAACACTGGGGTTACAGGCATGCACCACCACACCTGATTTCAGTGGCTGAACCTGGGTCCTTAGACGGCAGAGTTATGTCCCCAGCCTCTGCAGTAAGTTTTAAATGTTTATCTTTTTCCAAATTTGAAAAAAGTATCATCTTATTTCAAAGTTGAAAGGGCTGAGTAAAGACTGGCTTATTTGGGGCAGTATAGCAATTTCCAGTGTACGTTCCTCACGTGTATCCACTGGCACTTCTAGATGTGCAGTGATAGAGAAGACTGTTAAACAATCATATATTTGGAGCTCATTTCACTGTGCATGTGGGAAAAAAAGCATAGATCCAAAGAGGAAAAGACTAAAAAGAAAGTGCCCCTGGAGGACTAGGGAAGGTGGCAGAAGGAGCTCATGCAGGGCCTTCTCCAGGAATATAGGGAAATTTCTTTCTACAATAATATTTCTAAAAATGGTTTTTTCTGATTTGTCCACCTGAAAAGGCTTGTAGCTTCTTTTGCACACAGCAAAGAATGCGTTTTCAAGCAAATTCGCAAATTCTTGATATCCTTGTTAAGAATCTATACTTACATGGAGACGAGTATAAGAAAAAGTATGGTAGGTTTGTATTTAACTTACTTCAGATCCTACATCATAGTATTAGTTGTATTTTCCACATAATCAAAAAGACATCAAATCTCTTAATAATAGCAAGAGTTTCAAGGGTAGGGCTAAACACTTTTTCCAGGATATAGAAATAAACCTACAAACTCAACCTCAAGCATTAGTACTATTACGGTTTTGGTAACAATGAAAAACAAAACAAAAACAAACAATAAAACAGGTGCTGAGCTCCCTTCTTGTTCCGCATAGAAAAAAAAAAAAAAAAAAAAAAAAAGTAAATACTCCCTTTCATGTCACTCCTGCAGGGAGCCTCCAAGTCCTTATTCACCAGTGGCTCCTGTGGGAAGCTGTGGAGGACTGCAAATGGCAGGAGATGCACAGGAGAGGGCGCTCTTGCCCCGGAGAGAGCTGCTGTGAGGCACCACAGCAGGCGACAGCTCAGCTCCAACCTCACTCCAGGACCACTGCGGGGCTGGGCTCCAGGGACAAAGCTGCCCTGACCTTTCTGGGAGAGCCTACTAAAACCACAGAGTGGTGACACAAAAGCCACACAATATCTCAAGAAAAAAGTTCTAGTGTTTCATAGTGCACTTATTAGCCACTCTTTGTAACTTTAGTCTTTTTATTTTAAATATATTTCATTAATGCTTAATTTTAGAAAATATTGAATTTTAATGTGGCATTTTTATACATGCACATTTTTTATCATACCTATTCCTCTATTACCCTATGTCACATCCTGCTTCCCTTTATTCTCTTATTGCCTGATAATGGCCTTCTGCTTACCTCCATATCATCTTGTTAGATTCTTCATATTAGGGAAAGCATTTGATACTTGCCTTTCTGGGTCTGGCTTATTTTACTGAATATGAGGATTCCAGTTCCATCCAAGTTTCTGAATATGGCATAAGTTCATTATTCCTTTTGGTTGAATTATGCTCCATTGTGTATGTATATTGTATTTTCTTTAGACATTCATCTGTTGGTGGGCACTTAGCATGGTCCCGCATCTTGGCGATCATAAGTTATTCTGCAATAAATGTGAGTGTGCAGGTAACCCTACAGCATGCACACTTTAATTTCCTTGGGTATACAAAGGGTGGTACACTGGGAATTTTTTTTAACTTTTTCTTTTTGTTGGTGCCAGGGATTGAACTCAGGACCTTGTGCTTGTCAGGCAAGCACTTATTCCACTGCTATACCTAACTTTATAAAATGAATGCTACTTGATATGAAAAGTTAGATAAACAACACTATTATATAGATTTAGAAAATAAAAATGAAACACTAGTGTTGAAGTAACTTCGAATAAATGGAATTAATGGATACCCAATAAAAACAGAATATATATTGTTCTCATTAACACATACAACTTTATTCAAATAGACCACATGCTAGTCCATAAAGCATGCTAAATAAGTGCAAAATAATTTTAAGATATCCCTGGGTCAGCAGGATGGCTCAGTGATCTAAAGTTTTTTGTTTGTGTAGTACCAGGCATTGGACTTGGGACCTTGCACTCTCTGGGGAGCCACTTGTACCACTGAGCTATTTCCCAGACTTTAACATTTTATTTTTATTTTTTAGTCCTAAGAATTTACAGCTGTGAATGGCCATATCAGAGAAATACAGTGAGCTCAAATTAAAAAAAAAACCTAACATTGCAGTCCAAGTTCTAGAAAAATAAAGAAATTATGAAGAGCAGAAGTTAATAAAATTGAGACTGAAAAATAATTACAAAGAATTAATAAATGGGAAGAACGTGTTCTATGAAAGAATAGGTAGACAGATCCTCCGTCAATTTTACCCAACAAAAGAAAGAAAGCTCCCAAATCAATGCAACTAGAAGTGAAAAAAGCAAAATCACAATAGACTCTAAAAATTCTAAAGATATTTATTATTATTTACTATTTATTTATTTTTATGTATTTAGTAGAGGGTTTACAGGATCTCACTACGTAGATCAGACTCAGTGATTCTCCTGTTTTCAGCCCCCTAAGTGCAGGGATTACCTGCACGTGTCACCACGCCCAGTCTCGCTGGGGATTGAACTCCTGCCACTGCACTCTGACTAAGCAGGTGCTTTAGTCCACTGAGCCATCTGGCTAGCCCTTTATTTATGTTTTAATGAAAGCCACAAAGAAGTTTACTTGGACAGAGATACAGTATGTACTCAAGTTGAGTATGAGTGCTCTGAGAAATGAGGCCTAATTCAGCTGAGAAATGGGAATCTTTTCACGCATAGTGTTAACCTAGCGAATTGAGAACACACAGTGCCCAATGTGAGATAATGGTCAAGATCTTTGTTAGCTACTTGGAGAACCTTTGCTGTCGATTAACACTAAAGACTTAAGAGTCAGAAAGGTGAGAGAAGAGCTTTGAAGTTTTCTTTCTCTTTTACTGGAATTCACTGTTGGAGAAAAATCAATTAAAAAAATCTTTTAAATCATTCCAAAGCACTTCTAGAAGACAGAAAGACAAAAAAAAAAAAAAAAAAAAAAAAAAAAAAAAAAAAAAAAAAAAAAAAAAAAAAAAAAAAAAAAAAAAAAAAAAAAAAAAAAAAAAAAAAAAAAAAAAAAAAAAAAAAAAAAAAAAAAAAAAAAAAAAAAAAAAAAAAAAAAAAAAAAAAAAAAAAAAAAAAGAGTGGCTACATGTACAGCCTGCCCCATTTTTCTAGAGTCAGAATTGCCCAAAAAAGTAGCCTTGTTACCCTAGGGTCAGAGTTATACACCATTGGCAGCTCTTCCTGTTACCTCAGGGGAGGAACTGCCCAAGGGAACAGATCTGCTCTGTTTTCTGCCATGTCTGGAACAAGCATTCTTGTTCTTGGGACAGTGATATTCCATCAACAGATTAGGAAGGCAGGAAAAATTGTACACAACAGCTGAGCTTTACTGCAATATCTACTGCAACGATCTTTGCATCTGGGGACTCAAGACATGCACAACGATCTCAGGGGGGGTCTTAGAAGCCTGGAGATTTTACCTAAGTACAAGTCCCTTATCAAAGGAAGCAGAGACTGTGCGATTCCCCTCCTGCCTGAAAGGCTGCTTCCTATCTACCTGGCCACAGATATCACAAGAAAAGCTCAAAGTTTTAGTTTCTCACATATGAAATCTTGCATGGAAGAGAGTGAAAGAAAAAGATGAACTAAGCTTCAGGAGTCCAAGGGATTGGAGTAAGTGGGGTAAACAAAGAAGATGACTCAATAAATAAAATCTGTTTAGTTGGACTTAGCAAACCAAAGTTGGAATCTCCATACTCTCCATGTCTCCTTTTAATTCCCTTTGTGTTTGAAAAAAAAAATAAAAAGGCACTTGGTTGGGTCTGAGGAGCCTTAAGACAGAAATAAGGAACTTAACCAATCTTCTAAATTAAGTTTTCAGGTTGAATGACTCCTGTTGCCGAAAAAGTTTTCAGGATGCAGCAGTAAAAGACAGCAGAGCTGGTTTGTTACAGGTAGAGCTACAGAATACACTCAAGGGTGAGTGTAGGTGCTTAGACAAATGAGGCATTCTGAGGATTTTTAGTAACTACACTGAGAATGTTAAATGAAGAATTCGGAAGAAATGGATAGATTTCTAGATATATATGAACTATCAAAGCAGAGCATAGAAATATTGAATGATATAATATCAGGCAATAAGATTTAAGAAGAATGCACTTTATGTAAGAAAACTGAGGTCCAGGGCCAGCCAGATAGTTCAGTGGACAAAAGCATCTGCTTAGGCAGAGCACAGTGTCTAGGGTTCACTGTGCTAGCTCCACCCTGGGGTGCCCTGAGGGACGGTTGAGACTGGTTGTGGTGGCTCACCTGTAATCCCAGCTCTTGGGAAGCCCTGAGAGAAGAGGATCACTATGAATCAAAGCTGTGTAGTGAGACTCCATTACAAATAAATAATAATAAAAGTGTAACTAAAAATGAGCATTTTTCGGAAGAAGAAAATCAATTAGCCAATAAGTATGTGAAAAAAAATTTGCACATTTCCAGCTATTTGGTAAATGCAAATTAAAACAATGCTGAGACTCCATCTCACTTCAGAAATAATGACTATCTTCAAGAAAGCAGAAAACCACAAATTTTAAGAATGTTGTGGGGGAAAAGGAACTCCTGTACCTTCTTAGAAGAGTATAAACTAAAATAACCAACATGGGAATTACTAAGAAATCTAAAACAAGAAATTCCATTCTACCCAGCTATTGGCATCTTCTAGAAAGAATTAAAGTCAACATATCACGGTGATACAATAATATCCATATTTTATCACCTCAAATCATAATAGCTAAATATTATTTTTTTCTTTTTTTACATTTTATTAATTTAGCAAGAAAGAAATAGCAATGGGACAGGTTTCATAAAGTTAGTAGGACAGCTACAATAATTAATACAATGTATATTATTGTCTTCATAGTAGTTGTTTAGAGTACAAGATGCAGACATGATAACTTTTCTAAATATTATTAGTATAAATATTTCTTCTCATTGAACTGACAGAAAGTAGTTGCATGTATATTCCAAGAGCCCATAATAGCAGTAGGCTATCAGCAGAACTGGCAATGTTGGAAGCTATTGACATGAGCCTTTTACAGCTCAGAATATTAATCTGGCTTTACTTTTTATATCTTGTATTTAAACTTTTCTGCTGGATGGTTAAGACTAAGTTAAAGCAAGATCTATATAACAAAACATGCAATTTTCATATCTGACAAGGTCAGTCAAATCCCCAAAGGATTTACTTTGAAACCATGTACAGTGCTTTGTAGAACTGTTGTCAGTGTCAGCCATCTGGATGAGTCACAGCCATCGCTTGAACAATTTGCTCTCTGTGAAAGACTGAGAGAATGTTTTCTCTCTAGATGACTCTCCTTAGGCACACTACACATCATTGATCCCTTTGCTATGTAGCCCCATTCTCTCCTTGAACAGAAAATTTGCAACACCACTGAATTATAGGATGTTACAGCACAGGTTCTCTTATGTCCTGAGTCCTCATTGACTTTGAAGGGCTAGGGCCAAAATATTGGTAATTCTTGTAGCCCTTCTTTTTCTCTAATTTTTGGTCTGTAAACTTACATTCTTAACCCTCCAGAAGAGAAGCTTCATGATACCATTACTCTATAACATAGGCCCTTGAGCTTAACATCACTGTCTTTCTGAATACCAAACACCTTAGACTTAACATAGAACCAGTATTTTTCATCAATCATTGATATTCTAATAAATCCCTATACAGTGTGACTGAAAAAAAACAATTGTGCATTTTTACACAGAAATTTAGAAATCTAAGCATATACAATATGGTAGAACATGAATCCTATGGCATCTTTATCTGTCCTTATTCTCTTATATTACCCATTTTTTTAAACAAACATTTACTTGAAAGAGAATATAGCAATAATTGATGTGATATTAAAAGCAGGAGCCGGGCGTGGTGGCGCACACCTGTAATCCCAGCACTCAGGAGGCTGAGGCAGGAGGATCGATATGAGTTCGAGACCAGCCTGGGCTACAAAAGTGAGCTCAAGGCCAGCCTGAACTGCATAGCGAGACCCTGTCTCAAAAAAGACAAAAATAAAAAATAAAAAATAAAATAGATAAAATAAAATAAAATAAAAGCAGGATAGGGGCCTGGCAGGATGGCTCAGTGGTCTAAAGCACCTGCTTAGGAAAGTTTAGGCGGCTGCAGGGACCACGGTTCGATCCCTGGCGCCACATGCTGCGCCAGCCCTGCCCTCAGGTCAGGCTGAGCCGGCCATAAAAATAAAAATAAACAAACAAAAGTTCTGAAACAAGAAAAAAAAAATAAATAAAAATTCTTTAAAAAAATAAAAGCAGGATACATCTAAAAGACCAGAATGACAGACATTCCAAGCATAGTTTTAGTATTACACATTGTTATCCTAGTTTCAAAAACCTGTTGGAAATTCTTAAGACTATTGTCTAAATCATCTTGTGTATGGAAGTTCATGGTTTTGCCCTTGCCACGTTTCCTGACTTTGCTCCTTGGTCTCTCTTCATTGTTTAATCCTTAAGTTCTTGATTTCCATTTGGCTTTCCATTTTTATTTCTTTTTCTGAGTTCTTACACTAGGGAGACTATACAATATTTACACATTTAGGTCTGGTTTATTTCTCTTATATGTTCAAGATATACCCACATATATACGAAGGCTCTCAGTTTATCAATTTTTATAGCTGAGTAATATTCCATTGCATAAAATCACCACATCTTTTTCAAATTTTTTTCAAGTGATGGGCATTTTGGTTGTTTCCAAGATTTGGCTATCACACATTGTGTTGTTATAAACATAAATGGACAAACATCACTATGATATGATGTTTTTTGTTGTGTTGGGAAAATTCCCCGTAGGGGAATATCTGTATCGAATGGGATTTCAAGTCCTAGTATTTTAAGGAGTCTCCACACTGCTTTCCATAATGGTTGCACCAGCCTTCATTTCCACCAGCAGTGGAGAAGTGTTTCTTTTTCCCCATAGCTTCTTCAACATTTGTTGTGGGTTGATTTCTTTATGATAGCCATTCTTTCTGGGGTTCAGATGGTATGTAAGTGTTGTTTTGATTCACATTTCATGGATGGCTAGTGATGGGGAGCATTTCTTCATGTGTTTATTAGCTTCTAGTACTTCTTCCTTTGAGAAGCATGTGTTCATCTTGAACGTCCATTTCTGGATTGTGTCTTTGAATTTTAGGGTCCTAATATTTTTTAGATCTTTATAAATCCTAGATAGAAGACCTTTGTCTGAATACTTATTAATTAAAATCTTTTTGAAATTTGTCGGTTGTCATTTCACTCTGCTGGTGATTTCTTTTGACATGCAAAATCTTTGAGCCAGAGGAGGTCCCTGTTGTTAATTCTTTCAAGTGTTACACATGCATTTTGAATTTTGTTCATCAACTGTTTGCCTACCCTGATGTCTTCAAAATTTCCTGCTACACTCTGTTCCAGGAGGTTTAGTGTTTCTCTTTTAGTATTTAGATCTTTGATCCATTCTGACTTTAGTTTAGGGCAGGGTGATAGACTTGCATCAAGTTTTAGTTCTTGGAATGTAGAGAGTCAGTTTTTCCAGCACTATTTGTTAAAAAAGTCTATCTTTCTTCCAGTAAACATGTTTGACAACTTTGTCAAAGATAAAGTGGCTGAGTGTGTTTATATTTGCTTCTGCATCTGCTGATCTATTCCATTGATCCTCAGGGCTATTTTTTTGCCAATGAAATGCTGATTTTATCACAGTAACTTTGTAGTGTAGTTTTATTTCTGTAATTGGAATTTCTCCTGCCTTATCTTTGTTGTCAAGGATTGTGTTTGCTATTTTAGATCTTTCCTGGTTCCATACAAATTTCAGAAAGGATTTCTCTAGATCTGTGATGCGTGTTGGTGGCATTTTCATAGAGATTGCATTAAATCTGTGTAAAAGTTTTGGGGAGTACAACCATCATCACAATATTGGCTCTTCCTATCCAAGATCAGGGAATATCTTTCCATTTTCTGAAATCCTCTGTGATCTCTTTTTTTCAGAGCACTCTAGTTTTCATTGAATAGATACTTTACTTCTTTAGTTAGACTAATTCCTAAATATTTCATTTTCTGTGGTGCTATTTTAAAAGATATTGTTTCTCTAATTTTCCTCTCAGTGTGTTTGTTATCTGTACAGAGGAATGCTGTTGACTTTTGGGTATTGACTTTGTATCCTGCTATGCTACTGAATTTGCATATTGATTCTAGTAGCTTCTTTGTGGAGTTTTTTGGGTCTTCCAAGTGCATTATCATGTCATCTGCAAATAATGATAGTTTAACTTCTTCTTTACCTATTCTTATTCCTTTTATTTCTCTCTCTTGTCTAATGGCTATAGCTAATGATTCAAGAACTATGTTGAATAGGACTGGTGATAGAGGACATCCTTGTCTTGTACAAGGTCAGAGAGTAAAAGACTTCAGTTTTTCTCCATTTAGAATTATGTTAGCCATTCGATTGTCATAGACAGCTTTTATCTGTCATAGACAGATTGAGGTATAGGCCATCTATTCCAATTTTTGTACTGCTTTGAACATGAATGAGTCTGGACTTTTTCAAAAACCTTTCCTGCATCAATTGATATGATGATGTGGTTTTTGAATGTGACTCTATTGATATAGTGTAGATTTTATTTGTACATTTGCCTATGTTGAACCATCCTTGTATCCTTGGGATGAATCCTACCTGGTCATGGTGTAAAATCTTCTTTATGGTGTGCTAGGATTTTACTGAGGATTTTTGCATTTATGTTCATGAAGGAGATTGACCTGTAGTTCTTTTTTAGTTGCATCTTTCTCTGGTTTTGGTGTCAGTATAATACTTGCCTCTAGGAATGATTTTGGAAGGATTGCTTCCTTTTAAATTTCATTGAAGAGTTTGAGGAGTATTGAGAAAATGTCTTCTGTAAATTTCTAATAGAATTCAGTGGTGAATCCATCAGGACCTGGAGTTTTCTTTGTTGGTAGTTTTTTTTTTTTTTCAAATTACATTTTGCATTTGATTGGATGTTTTTGGGTTATTGAGAGTTCTTATATCTTCTTGATTCAAATTTTGGTAAGTGTACCTTTCTAGAAGGCTGTCCATTTCATCTGTGTCTTCAGTTCTGTGAGAGTATAGATTCTGGAAGTAGCTGATAGGTAAATTTTGGAAGTGTCCTATATATCTATTAATGGATGAATGGACGGAGAAAACTAGTTACATATAATGAAGTACTACTTTGCAATAAAGAAGGATAAATTTAAGGCATTTGTAGGAAAATGATCCAGAAAATATGCTACTAAGTGAAATATGTCTGACTTGCAAAGTTAAATATATGATGGGTTTTGTTATATGAGAAACCCAAAATATAAATATTAGGAAAAATAGAAAACAATAGGGAAACGATAAATGGGTGAAAAGTCAAGAGAAAAAGCAGGTGGAGAGAAGGGAGGGTGTTAAAATTTTTGAAAAGAAAGATTAAATGAAGTTTAAGAGAAGCATGTGAGATAAACAATCAAATTAATAAAAAAGTAGATGTAATTAGGTAAAAGTAATAGGACAAAGAGTAAGGAAAGAAAGGATGAAAAGTGAAGAGAAAAGTGGTTAAAAAAAACCCAAAAATGAAAAGAAATATTAACGCTCAAATTCCTCCACACTGAAGTGTTGAGGTAGGTACTATTTCTTATTTGTTTATTTATTTATGTATTTATTGACGGGACCAGGGTTTAAACTCATGACCTTGCACTTGCCAGGCAGGCACTTGTGCCACGTAGTTATCTTCCTGGCCCTGAGTACTATTGTAGTACTGTTGTCTACTCAGTATAGGATATACTGAGTACAGGGATCACCCTCCAAAGTGGCTGTTGCTGTGTTCATCTTGACCGTGACCTGCCTTTCCCATTGGGTAGTAATGGCCAGTGGATTGCTGTCTACCTCAATCAGGAATCACTAGGATGATGTTAGTGTTTGTGTTCACCCAAGTCACTGCTGTCCCCAGTTAGCTTTGCAATCTGTGGGAGAGTGAGATGTCTACTTACTCCAAGGCCCATCTGTCTATGCTCCTGGTGACATGGAAATTGCCTGAGCAGAGGTAAATTCTTGAACTGTTAGAAAATGGAGAAAACAGACCCCCGGGTTTTGCCCTAAAACAGGGCATCAAGATGGAAGAAGAAATGTTTTGGATTTTACCTTGGCAGTTCTGACCCAGCTTACTCAGAAAACCCCACGTGGCAGGTTTGGCTTCTCACTGTAGAGTTGAGATTGCCAGGCTTGGACTCTTCAGGGGCTTGGGGCTAGCCCTCCTTCCTACACAGTTTCTCTTAGGTCTGTCTCTCTGCCAGCAACTGCAGCAAGATGTCCCAAGATATACACTGAACTGAGGTTATTGTATGACTTGTGATCCCTGGAACATTAGTCTTAAACAAATAAGTCCTTGCCAAAATGGTTTCCAGTTGTACCACTGTGAGAGTTGGCAGGAGCTGCAGAGGATTTCTTTTTCAAAGCTAGCCTGCCGAGGGGAGGCATTTCTTTCCACAAAAAGTCCCACAGAGGATGCCACTATTTATCATGGGGTGGGGGCAGAGGTCAGCCACTCTTTCTGCACTCATCTTGTGCTCATAGAGTCAAGTTCCTATCCCCAGGAGCCAAGGCAGGCTCTGAGGATTAATTCTCCTCCTCCTCCTCCTCCTCCTCTTCCTCCTCCTCCTCTTCCTCCTCCTCTTTCTTCTTCTTTTTTTTTCTTCTCCTGTGTGTCTGTGTCTGTGTGTGATTTTTAGCTTTTGTGTTGCCTGTTCCTAGTTTACCAGAGCTCTTATCTTTCTCCTCCTGAGTAGATATTTTCCAGTTATCTCGATTCCAGATCATGAAAAGACACGAACATGTCTGCTTCTACACCCTACTCAACTCCTATTGTTCATCTTTGCTGCTCCACACCAGTGCCTAAGATAGATATAAAGTCGTAACATTTCTACATAAAGGCAATATCTCCTGTTAGTCTTTAGGATAGAACTCTTTTTATGTGGTCATCTTTCATTCCTTTCCACTGTGTTACTTGTGTGATTGTATATGTGAGTGTGTTCTACAACTTACTCTTTTGCATTTTGTCTTTGAAGACAGTTCCTACTTCCTTCTGAGCCAACATAGATATTACTTCCTTGTAGAAGCCTTGCTTGACTACCTCCTCTGAGCAGAAAAGTTAGGATTGGCACTAGTATCTGTAAAGGACCTCACCAATGGAATCTGCTATTTTTTCATCCACATCTAGTAATTTTGGCATGTATACATATCCACTTTTCTGTTTATTATTGATGAGTAATTAGCATTTCTTGAATCCATATTTGAATTAGCTGTTTTTATAATTATTCAATGACTGAGATATTATTTAATATTTTCAGTGTAGAATCTTCTCCTTTATGTAAATGTAACATTACATTTTCTGCTTTGTTTATAGTGTTCTTCTAGATTAACACTTTCATTTGTCTCTTTCTTTCTTTCTCTCTTTCCTTCCTTCCTTCCTTCCTTCCTTCCTTCCTTCCCCTTCCTTCCTTCCTTCCTTTTTTTTTTGTACAAGGTCTGACTACTGACTCATAGTGATCCTCCCTCTTCTACCTCCCAAGTGCTGGGATTACAGGTACATGCCACCATGCCCGGACTGCATCACTGGCTCAGCACACTTGAGAGGGGGGCTGGCGCAGCAGGTGAAGCAACATTTTCATTGTAACTATATATAAGGTACTGTACTAAGCATTAGAAGTATAGGGTAACCAGTGGAATGCATAATGGAGACACTATTTGTTGATTCCTAATTTATTGTTCTTTGAAATGACAATTTTATGGTTGGTATGGTGGTACATGCCTATAATTCTGGCACTCAGGGGGGTCACAATGAGTTTAGGACCAGCTTGGGTTACATACAAAATTCAAGCTTGCTTGAACTGCAGAGTGAGACCTGGCCTGAACAAAACAAATAGTAAAATTATAATATCAAATTGCATCATTTTCCATGGAGGAGTGGTAATAACAATGTTCTTCACAGATTATAGGATTACTGTTATTACCTTTTTTTTTTTTTTTTTTTTGAACTAGGGATTGAACTCACGACCCTACACTTGCCAGGCAAGTGCTTATTCTCCTGAGTTATCTCCCTGGCCCTTTACTTCTATTTTCTAAGTATAATCTACACTATTAATTCTTGAATGAATCCTTGTTCACAATAAAACCTTTAACAGCTCTCTGCTAGTTAAAACTGCCTTAAAAGATTTCTTTGACATCTATGATTTCATTGTTAGGTTAAAAATATCACCACCATGGCTACTGAGTTCTCCTGTGTGTAGGTGCGTGTTCTTGTGGTAGGGTAAATTTTTTTCCTACTTCTACTTGGCACAAACTTGCTCGGTATAGCCTGTTTTTTTTTTTTTTTTTGTTTGTTTGTTTGTTTTTTCCTACCTGTAGGGAAAAAAAGTCACTACCTAGTGATTAAAAAAATCATCATCACTAGTGGTCCTTAACATCAATTATACAAATATATATCTTAAAAAAAAAAGTATTTGGCAGAATTACGAATAGTAGTAGTTCTGTTAGGGATCAAAAGTTACACTCATGCTAGGTAGTTTCAGAAAACTGAATACAAATGTGCAGGCAAGTTAGAACTATAGCAGGGTCCCAAGTGGGGAAACAGCACTACTCATGGACTTGAAGAAGCAAGGAAAGGGTCAGAAAATAGAACAGCAGAGAGAGGGGGCCGGGCAGCAAATGGGTGCTCAGCACAGTTCTAGCTCCCTCAGGAAGATGCAGCCAACTTCACGGACTTCACTCTCTTAAACCCACCCAGCTGCTGTGAAGCTTCCTGTTTACAGTGCCCATTGATCTGCAGACCCAGGGGACCTGCAGGGCATGGAATTCCATGGATGATCCCAGGCATTCAGCCTAGCTTCCACTGGGAGACCGGATGGGAAAAGTGCAGTGCAGATCTGCAAAAGTGAATGAAGAAAGCTAGCAGGGGCCTTAACTATAGGTTCTGGCCTGAGTTCAAACTGCTAAATTATTATGGCTCTGATTCAAGATGGCGGAATCCGCAAAGCAACAGCTTATGTTCCCAGTGGCTTCTCCTCCTTCTTCCCCACCCCAGTCCTGCACATCATTCACAAGCACACAAGGGAGCCCTATCAGCTCCACATGTGTCCCTGAACCTGCCCATCAAATTCTGCCCCTATCAAAAGTCCATAAAGTCTCAGCCTTCCTACCTGCAATCAGAGGATCCCCCATCTCCTTGCTGCCATCAGTGTTCTGTGACCTCCTCAATAAAGGTCTTTCTATCCCTTTCTTTTACTTCTGCTGCTCTGCCACTGAAAAGCCCAACACTTAACTCATCCATTAAGGATATCTAACTATTCACTTTTTATATTCAAATAATATGAGTTTATTTACTCACATTTTTGTCATGTCTGTATAACAATGGCATATGCTCCCCTTGCATTAAAAAAAAAAAAAAAAAAAAAACTTTTTTCACTATTTTTTTCCATGTTTGATTCAATCAGTGTTTAATGGATTCGGGCTATGAAGGTGGAGAATAAGGGAAGGAAACAAATCACCATCTCATGGAGCTCCAGCAGTATAATGAGTTAGGGAACAGCAGGGCACTTAGATTTCAAGAGGTGTTACTTCATGTCATATACTAAGTAGGAAAGCTTCTTGAAGGAGGTGATTTGGGTAGAATCGTTGCTCAAATTTAATCATTTGTTCTTTATTCTCTTGTTTATTAAGTTCTTTAACTCTTTAGATATCGATTGTGGATTATATAGTGCTGAAATTTTTTTCTTGCTTTCTATCTTTTTAGTTCTTAATTGTGAAACTGTTAACTCTGTACGAACCACAAAAACCTGAGCTTATCTCACAAAGTCAAAGGATGAAATTACAGAGAGAAAGAAAAAGTGTAGTGTGTTTATTGAAAATAAAAATAAGAAGAAAAATAGCCCCTGGTTTCCAGTAGACTCTAAAAGTAGAGTTCTAGGATACTTCCTTTTGTTTTGGTCTTGTATAGGTAAGTACTGCTTGGGAGGCTTTGTAATGAGGAGTTTGTAAAAAGTCAGTTATTGGCCAAGCTTGTAAGAAATCAAGATGAAAGGAAACTGGTTAGTCTCAGTTTCTGAGTTTTTCTAAGTCCAGCCATTTGTTAGGGCGCTGCTGTCAACTCAACTAACTTTCTGCCTAGAAGCTTCTTTCCTGGGAGGAAGATGTCTTATCTGTCTGTTTTTACTCTAATTGTAGGAAGGCCATCCTGTTCTCATCTCGGTCTAAGAAGTCTATATTTGTAATCTCAAAAATGCATTATTGGAATCCCACCAAGTTGATTCCAATCTACCCCTCCCGTGCAACCCATGGCAAAAATAAAGACACTAAAGCATATTTATAATTATGGGGCCCTAGGTCCAGTCATGAAGATGGCTTTCCAGAGCAAAGATGTCCACCCAAAGATGTCACGTCTGGGTTTTATTGAGTCGTGAAGTAGAAGTGGCTTGAGGATGAATTACTGAGAATTGTGGAAAGTAGGTGAGTACTGTGATCTGAGGTAGGTAGGTGGCTTGCATTTACCTGTCATATGCAGAGAAAAAGATATGTGGAAAAAAGTAATTTGCATTATACTATAGAGATAGTATCTAATATTTTAGGGTCTGGTGCTTCACCTCCGATGTGTAATCTTTCAAGTCCCAGGAAGTGATAGCTTCTATCTCCAGGCTGAATCCCAACCAACAGCATGGAGCACTGGCTCTTCTTCCTGTCTCATATTAAAGAGCAGCAGGTGTGGGTTGTCAGGGAAACACACACGCCATCTTCAGTGACTACCACCAGCACCTCAGCTAGACCAATATGCATTGTTTAAAGCCAAGTGAGGGGATAAGGAAAAATCCTAGCCAGCTCCACATATACCAGTAGAAGGAAATAGGCTCAGCCAAAATGGAGAAGATCCCTCTTCTTTCAAGAAGAGATCCTTAGGTGATCCTCCATATTATCTTTTTTTCTGTGTTTGCTTTCATATAGCTAAGTTAACTACTCGCATGTTGAATCAGCTCTTAGCTCTGTGCATGTGCTATTTTTGTTGTATGGAGTTCACTCCACCTTAGACTTTTAAATTACTTAAAATAATTAATCAGGACATGGGCTTAAGATATTCTACGTAGACATGATTGTTTGTATACTTACAATCCAGGGCTACAGTGAAAGAAAACTATCTGCAAGGATGTCTTAGTGCATATTAAAAATAATATTGTAATGCTGTTGTGAACTTCTGCAAGCATATATTTTGCAGCTTGTCTCTGAAATGCATCTTTGGATAAACTACAAAGTGTGTATTCTCATGTCAAAAGGCATAAATATATTATGGTGATTAGTTATATTGTTATGCCTTCAGAAAGACTATACATTATTAACATTGCTGTATGTTATGAAGTATCTAAAGACTTAAGTGCCACACACACCATCGCTGAGTTTCTGTCATTTCCATGCTAGCCATAGTCTTACACTCTGCACTAGTGTTGGGTTACAGTTGCCTCCTTTTTATAAGCTCCTAGAACTAGCTTTATTTGTGTCACCTCAGGAATGCCAGGGACCATAGCACTACCGTCTCCTCAGTGTATAGCTCCCAGCTTACATCAAGGCTTATTGTACCACTGTCTTATTTTGTGTATGTTCAAAGGTTTTCATTTTTATTATTTTTTTGCTTTGTGTTAGGGTAACTCCATATTTCCCCTTTGTTTCTAGTCTCTGTTTTCTATGGGTGTTAGCCTTCCTGTTTTGGATGTTGTTGGTTTCTAAGAGATAAAGCAGCACAGGGACCTGGGTCCCATCCCAAGTACCACATGCTGTGCTGGCCCTGATCCTGGGCATCCTGAGCACATAATCCTACCACTAGAGAGGCTGAAAATAGGAATATCACTAGAGTCTGAGCTGTGTAATGAGACCCTGTACAAAATACATAGATTAAAATAATTAAGTAAGTAAATAAAGAGCTAAAGCACATGGCTTGGTGCTTTTGAAGGCAGAAACCTATAGTTTGTCCTGCCATCTCTGCTTTAGCTTCAGGCATAAATTCTTACTTTATATTCACATTTTTCATGCTTTGTCTCTTCTGTGCTAAAATTTTAAAATTTTACTAATATTTTAAAAGTTTTTTTTCTTCTTTGTGTTCTTCATTTATGGCTTTGGGCATTGAAAAATATTGCTTCCATGCTATGTATGTTTTAAATTTAATCATTTGCTCTTGTAATCATAAATGCTAGGAGATAGGTATTTAAGTCAGCTCTGAGTTGAATTTCTGCTTGTTCTCTAACTAGATCTACAGTCTCTCAAGGACTCAACTTCATGCTTTTATATAAAGTTTAAAAGGATATATTACCTGCGGAAGCCATTGTTTGGTAGATGACAAATGTTTGGCAAATGCTACCTGTTTATTATAATTGCCTAAATCCCACAAGGATGTACTGTTTTCTTTCCTGTAGAAAACACTGCTGAAATATCTATCATTAATTAATGCCTAGAAGTCCAAAGGTGGAAGAACTTAACATTTTAAGATTGCCATGGTCACGAAGTGAACATGACACAATAAAACAAACATTTGGACAAAGACCAATGTGAGAAGAGGTGTTTGAAATACTGATAAGCAGACAAAAATAATTTTTATTGCTTAACAGTGCAAAGGTAATATAAATCACTCCTTTTAGAAGGGAAACATCTTTACCTTTAATTTCACTTAAAGATACTTACATCTCATACAAATACAATATTTTCATATCATAACTATGTGAACTATATTCACTTTGAGAGGTATTTGGCTCCTAGAAGTCAAAGAAAATATTTTTTACAGTATGATTTTCTTTATCTTTTATATGAATTGAACTAAATTAACACTTTACAACTGGAAGCATTCAGCACAATTTTGCTTCTGTTCCTGCACTCAGCATGGAGCGATGAGTGCAGCCGTGGTGCATTCCCCTAAGCTGCACACTGAGTTGGATGGCAGCCGAGTCAAACTCAGCGTATTTAGAAACTTCTTGTTTTATAATTTAGGTACCAGTTGAAGTACCTTAAGCGTTTAAGTAATTGTCTATAGGAAAGAGCTGCAGGGGGAGGGAGAGGTGGTGAAGGGGATAAAAAAAGAATTCAATTTTGTTACATACATGCACCAGTGCTGCATAATAAAGGTAAATATTGGATACTGCAAACATAGACTGATTGAAGATAAACCTGAAAAGCAAAACAAAAAATAGAAGCAGCAGCAATTCTAAAGTCTAGCCTTACTCAAACTGGATAGCTTTCTTTGCACAAACCTGGATGTTAGATAGTAGCCAAAGATGTGTATGATTAAGCTGGATGTGGTTGCATGTGTGTGTATTCCTAGCACTCTATAAAGAATACAGAGGCAGGAGGATTGCAAGTTTGGGCCCAGCTGGAGCCACTTGATGACTTGATGTGGTCCTGTCTCAAAAAAGGGCTGAGGATGTAGCTCAGTGTGAAGTTCATGAGTTCAATCCCCAATAATGTGGCAAAGCCAAATCAAAACCAAACCTACACGATTAATTTAATTCAGTTGTACCTAAATATGACCTGAGCACCTGCAGCAAACAGAATTGGTACATCTAAACAAAATGCTGTGTGTATATATGTAGTATTACTTGAAAAGTGCAAAGCATCTAAACCACTTAGAGATATTATGTTATTGAGAAAATTATAGCACTATACTCTAAGTTTGTTTATGCTCCAAGGACACTCATTTAAATCAACAAATTTTAGCTTTTTATAGTAGCAAGAAAATGTTAAGGGATCACTATTATCATTTTTACAAAGATTAGTCATTTGAATACTTGAATACATAAATTTTAGAAAATTGGCTTACAAATCCTTATGAAGGGATTATATATGGGCAAGTCTATTGCGTCACACAATTTACTAACAGATAATTAATATAAATCTTTGGTTCATTCAAGGAAATGTTTGTGAAACACTCCTTGCTATTATTTTATTTTGCATGATTTGTGTTATTTTCCAATGTATATTCTTTTCTATTGCTCTATTTGTCAATTTATTGATTTGGTAAGTCCGCTTTAATTGAATTAGCCCTGTTTAATATTGTTGTTAATAAAATTATTTCCACAATTTTTCATTAGTTCTCCTTGGATAAATACTTGTTTGAGGCTAATGTTATGGCAATATTAATGTGCTTTTTAATTGGCTAATATCACTATTTGATGTGAGAGAGACTGATAATTTATAGTGTTGCATATCGATATGGAGAATGAAGCTCCCAGCCTGAAGGATACCTGGGCTGAGTTTATGTTCTCTAACATTGAAGAATTAATTCTAGGAGCAATAGAGGTTAAGAGCAGAATATATCTACTGGGGAAAAGAGAGCTTCTGTCTGAGAGAGGAAGAATAGGGGATCTGAGCAGGTTGTTTGGGAATTTGTCTTTTCCATGGATTTTTATAGAGCAAAATCATGTGACGAGGCAGGTCTGAGGTGGGAAACATGGAAACTCACACATGAGTGGGAAAAACTATGGTCAGCCAATAAGGTTGCAAACACAACTGCTCAGGTAAAATTGAACAAATCCAAGACCAAATGGGGAAGCGAGTCATGTATCAAGGCAGCAAGAACATTGAAGACAGGCTCATTCTGTAGGGGTTGGATGAGTGACTCTTCCTGGCTTCCTCAAGGTGGTTATCAACCCCAGATGCTTATTTTTAGGGAAGTAAGCATTTGTTTGATCCTTTGTTTTGAGGTGTGGGCCACAGTGAGACTGCCTGTCTCTCCCAAATGTGCAAGGTATCTTGTCTTCCACGCTAGGTCCTTCTGAGAACTCAGCTTGTCTGATTGCCTATCTTATTTCTAATTGAGCTGCCTACAACAATATGACAGTAGGAATTGATAGCTTATTATTTAAATCAATTAGAGAGAGAGAAAAAAGAGTAGAACTCAGTTTCTCCTACTACCTGCTCAACCCCCAGCAGATTTTTTCCACCAAAGAAACAGATTAGAGAGCCTTCCCACAAAACATATTGAAGTATCTCAGAGAACAAAAAGAGATTTAATTATCCTGGTGTTTGGTCTCTTGCCAAAATATTTTTGCATCATTTATCTGATGACATTTTTCACGGAGTGTGTTTAATTGAAACAAAGTTACTTTAACTTTGTTTTAAGAGGCCTCTGGAACTGTTCAAAAAGAGTTTATAACTGGATAAACCTTGGAAGTAATTTCTAATTTGGCAAGACCATCAGACAAGATGAGTAACAAAGAGATCAGAAAATTACATTAAGAAAATCCTGACAATCTTTGTTTTTTATTTTTAAAATTCTATTTTTCTATAGAAGTACTAGTTATTTTATATAATAATTTCACTTTTAAAGGAAGAATTTCATGTTCAATTCTAGAAATGTGTAACAACCCCAGCATATTTCCAGTTTATATTCTATTGTTCCAAATCTATTTTTAAAGCACAATTACATCCCATGATTACAAAATTTTTATTCTGATTTTCTTTTCAAATGCAAACAAACAAAACAAAAAGTTAAATTTTCAAATTTTTTTGTTTATTGTGTCAATAAGTCACTGAAATGATGACTTTTAAATATAAATGACTTTTCATTCAAGAAATGGAAATTAAAACAGCACTGAGATTCCATCTCACTCCATTAAGAATGTCTATCAAAAAATCACCTAATGAAAAAATGTTGGTGGGACTGTAAGATGAAAGGAACCCTTCTCCACTGTTGGTTGGAGCGCAGACTGGTACAACCACCATAGAAATCAATGTGGAGATTATTTAAAAGGCTATGATTGGAGGTCCTATTATTTCCAGCTATTCCCCTTTTGAGTATTTTTCCAAAAGAACTGAAAACATTATGCCACAGTGATATATATGTACCCATGTTTATAGCAGTGTAATTTGTCATAGCTAAATCTTGGAAACAATTCAAATGCCCATCAATCAAGGAATGAATAAATATGATGTGGTTGTTTTATACAGTGAGTGTATTATGCAGCTATAAAGAAAGATAAATTCAAAGTTTTATAGGTAAATGGATGCAACTAGAGACCATAGCCACAAGTGAAATAAATCAGACTCAGATGTCTAAACATTGTATTGTCTCCTGAGTATAAGAAACTGAAAAAACATATAAAATCCAAGAGGTACAATAGATATTGTGGGACGGAAAGGAACTGCTCAAAAGTAAAGAACAACTAGAATAGGGGAAAGGCAAAAAGAAAGAGGGAAAATTTTTTTTAAAGTATGTATACACACAAAACAGCTAAGATAATTGTACTACTAATTTCTATTAGTTCACTGCAAGAACAGTTAGTGCTTATGTTGTTTAATAAATTGTGCCTTCCTGTATCTGGTAATCTGAGCAACTACTTTAAGATAACAATATGCAATATGATAACCATTGTTAATTTCCTATCATCCTGTTTTGAAATTTTTCTTCTTAAAATAAAAAAAATTGTAAATAAATTTAAGTGAAACTTACCAAACTAAAATGAGAAAAAATGAAGTAG
Source organism: Myocastor coypus (assembly GCA_004027025.1). NCBI lineage: Eukaryota > Metazoa > Chordata > Mammalia > Rodentia > Myocastoridae > Myocastor > Myocastor coypus. Next base: position 20,439 of record PVJA010015168.1, on the reverse strand, counting down.
TATTTACTATTTCAAATGAAAAAAATTGTTAGTATTTATTATTTAAAACATAAATGTCTTTTTTTTCTTTTTTTGCAGAAGTAAGGATTGAACTCGGGCCTATGTGCTTACTGGGCAAGTGCTTATTTCACTGAGCTATCGCTCTAGTCCCCCAAAATATGAATGCCTTAATTTGATATATTTTCAATTTTCCAACATACTTTTTAGAGTATTTCTCTGCTCATTTTATTCCTAGGTAGACTAAGGTACATAGCTGCTGCTTTGGGGGAGCTGATCCATTTAGACTTACTAAAGTAATAATAGAAATATAAAATATAGATATGTAAATATAAATATTAAAATAAAATAAATTCTGAATTTGTGTAAAACATACATTTTATTTTATTTTATTTATTTTTAAATGAAATTAGGACAGGGTGCATAGGGTGTGCAGGGTCTCATTAGGTAGATTAGACTCATAGTGATTCTTGCTGAACTATCTGGCCACCTTGATATATACATTTTATAATTTCTTTGTTAATGTGTAATTTAGGTAACAACATGCAATGGAATAACTCTTGAAATTCTATATTTTTAAATTAAAATTTTATAAAAGAAAGAAAAAGTTCAAAAGGATACAACAGTATTATTCCTGACTGCCTAAAAGAAATCTCATCAAAACCTTGAATTTTAGTCTGCATGAATAAAAAAATTCTCAAATTGTATATCTGCGGGTAATATATCAAGAGCCAGGTGTAGAAACTTGTAACATTTCTGTCTAGCTTTGAAATAGTCATTCCTTAAAGGTTTTTATACTTAGGACAGAAGAGGCATATGAAGAGAAAAGAAAGCCTTAATCTGCCCCAAGAAACGGAGGTGAGAGAGTAAGCTAGAGTTTGAACTCCTACAAAGGAGTGTTAGATGAGCTGAGTGTACAGAAACTTTTATTCTGGTGAGGAAACATTGAAGGCAGAGGGTGTTCTTCCTGCTTTTCTGGTCCTGCCTGACAACTGAGTGAGTGAGATAGGGCAGGGTGTACTTTATTCTTATGTGCCTTTTCCAGAAGGCTCAAAAACAGATGGTAAAGTAGAAGAGATGGGTATTACCACGTAAGGTATGGGGAACCTATACCTGAAAGCAAGTCCCAGTTCAGGCCTCCCACTTTCGCCAAGTTTATGACAGTTTCATGTCTCTTTGGGAACATAGTTGGGTTTGTGAGTGATTTGAGGGTAGATTTTTTAAGCATAGAAAAACAGACAGGGCTGAGTTATCAAGTTAATTCCTTAATGTTGGTGAAAGAAAGATACTATATTTTAAAAATTAAAATTTTGTTTCTGTCCCTATTACTCTATATGGAGAGTAGGTATGACCACAAGTAGATTTCTGGAATCCCATTCTACCTCCTCAAAATCTTCTTCCAGAATTTTTCTATTCATGTTTAAGTATACTTATTTGAGGAATAGACTACTCTCTCACCATCTATTCCTACTGTCCTTTTTTCATTAATAAAAATCTTCCTAGTTTTAGATAGACACCCCGAGCTGATGACTACATTTTCTGGCTCTGTGGGGGACTATGTGTGTCTCTACGTTTACTTTCTCAACGATACTATGAATAAAAATGATGATATATTTTATTTTTTGACATTTACTTTTATTTCATTTAATAAGAAATAACAATATGATGCTTTCAAAAAACATTAGTAGTACATTTCAAGTATTTGATACACTACATAATGTTGTCCTCATAGTAGTTGTACAGAGCACAGGGTGTAGATGTGATAATTTTTCTAATCATTATTGGTAGAAAAATTTCTTCTCATTGAACTAAGAGAAAGTAGTTGTATACATAGTCTAGTATTCCATAATCACAATGGATTATTAGCAGAACTGGCAATGTTGGAAACTGTTGATTTAAGCCTTTTACAGCTCAGCATACTAATCTAGCTTTGTGTTTTATGCCTCATGGTTAAACTTTTCTGCTGGGTGGTTAAAGGCAAGTTAAAGCAAGACATGTATAACAAAACATGCAACTTTTGTATCTACCAAAGTCAGTCAAATCCCCACAGGATTTACTTTGAAACCATGTATAATGCTTTATAGAATTGTTATCAGTGTCAGCCATCTGGATGAGTCACAGCTATTGCTTGACCAGTTTGCTCTCTGTGAAAGACTGAGAAAATGTTTTCTCTCTAGGTGATTCTCCTTAGGTACACTGTATATCTTCAGTCCCTTTCCTCTGTAGCCTCATAATCCCAAAAACAAAATTTGGGAAACCACTGAGTTATAGTATGTCATAGCACAGGTTCTCCTGTGCCTGAGTCCTCACTGACCTTGAAGGACCAGGGCCAAAATATTGGATATCCTTGTAGCCCTTCTTTTTCTCCAGTTTTTGGTCTGTAAACTTATATTCTTAACCCTCCAGAAGAAAAGCGTAGTGATACTATTATTCTATAACATAGATACTTGAGCTTAACATCACTGTCTTTCTGAGTATCAAACATCTTAGACTTAACTTGGAATTGGTATACCTATTAATCACTGATATTCTAATAAGTTTCTGTAGAATGTGATAAAAGCAATTACACATTTTTACACAGGAAGTTAGAAATCTAAGCATATACACAATTGTAGCCTGTCAATCCTTTGGTATTTTTCGTAGTCTCTTACTCACATTTAACACCATTTTTGTTTTCTTGTAAACCAACCATTTACTTGAGAGAGAGTACAGTAGTAACTAAAATTACATTAGAAGCAGCACACATGTAAAAGCCCAGAATTACAGGCATTTGAAGTATAGTTTTAGTGTTACACATTGCTATCCTCAAGGTTATGAACCTTTTGGAGGTTCTTAGGACTGTTATCTAATTCAACCTGTGAATGGTTTTGCTCCTGACATGTTTCCTATGTTTTCTGCTTGCAGTCACTGTGTTTAACCTTTAAGTCCTTGATTTCTATTCAGTTGTGTTATGCCTCTCCATTTTTATTTCTTCTTTTGGATTCTTACAGTAGGGAGGCTATATAATATTTACACATGCAGGTCTGATTTATTTCTCTTATGAGTATATGTTCAAGATACACCCACTTATATATGAAGTCTTCTGGTTTGCCAATTTTTACAGCTGGGTAATAGTTCATTGTATAAAAATACCACATCTTTTCCAACCATTCTTCAGATGATGGACATTTTGGTTGTTTCCAAGATTTGGCTATTACAAATTGTGCTGCAATCAACATAGGTGCACAGATATCACTATGATATGATGTTTTCAGTTCTTCTGGAAAAATTCTCAGTAGGGGTATAGCTGGATTGAATGGGATTTCCAGTTCTAGTTTTTTTAAGAGTCTTCACACTGCTCTCCATAATGGTTGCACGAGTCTGCATTCCCACCAGGACTGGAGAAGTGTTTCTTTTTCCCCAAAGCCTCTCCAACATTTGTTGTTGGTTGATTTCTTTATGGTAGCCATTCTTTCTGGAGTGAGATGGTATATAAGTGTTGTTTTAATTTTCATTTCATGGATGGCTAGCAATATGGAGCATTTCTTCATGTATTTATAGGCTTTTTGAATTTGTTTCTCTAAGAAGTGTGTGTTCATCTCAAATGTCCATTTCTGGACTGGGTCTTTGAATCTTGGGAACCTAATGGTGTTTAGTTCTTTATAAATTCTAGACAGAAGACCTTTGTCAGAACACTTGTTAGTTAAAATTTTTTCAAAATATATCAGTTGTTTTTTCACTCTATTGGTAATTTCTTTTGATGTGCAAGAACTTCTTAGCTGCAGGAGGTCCCAGTTGTTGATTCTTTTAAGTGATAAACGTGCATTTTGATTTTTTCCATGAACTCTTTTGCTACTCCTGTGTCTTCAAGATTTTGTCCCACTTTTTCTTTCAGGAGATTTAGTGTTTCTATTTTAATATTTAGATCTGTCACCAATCTATTTCAACTTCAATTTAGTGCATGGTGATAGACATTGGTCAAGTTACAGTTTTTGGTATGTAGACAACCTGTATCTCCAGCACCATTTGTTAAAGAGGCTATCTTTCTTCCAGTAAGCGTGTTTGGCCCCTTTGTCAAAGATAAGGAGGCTGTGTGTTTCAGCATCTTCTAATCTATTCCACTGATCCTCAGGTCTATTTTTTGACAATACCATGCTGATTTTATCACTGTAGGTTTGTAGGATAACTTCAGGTCAGGAATTGTAATGCCTCCTGCCTTGTCTTTGTTGCCCAGGATTGTCTTTGCAGTTCTAGGTCTTTTTGATTCCAAATAAATTTTAGTAATGATTTCTTGAGGTTTGTGAAGTGTATTGATGGTATTTTGTTAGGGATTGTATTAAATCTGTATAACAATTTAGGGAATATGGATATCTTCACAATGTTTGCTCTTCCTATCCAGGAGCAGGAAATATTTTTCAATTTTCTGAAATGCTCTGGGATCTCTTCTTCAGAGAACTGTGGTTTTCATTGAAAAGGTCTTTATATTGTAAAAGGTATTATTTCTCTCTCATTGTGTTTGTTATCGTGTAGAGGAATACTGCTGACTTCTGTTTGTTGACTTTGTATCCTGCTTGCTTCTGTACTTGATTATTAATCCCAGTAACTTCTTGGTGGAGTTTTTTGGGTCTTCCAAGTGAATTATCATGTCATCTGCAAATAATGATAATTTAACTTCTTCTTTACCTATTCTTATTCCCTTTGTTTCTCTCTCTTGTCTAATGGTTCTAGCTAGTGATTCCAAAACTATATTGAATAGGAGTGGTGATAGAGGACATCCTTGCCTTATACTAGATTTGAGAGTAAAAGACTTCAATTTTTCCCCATTTAGAATTATGTTAGCTGTTGGACTGTCATAGATGGGTTTTATCACTTTGAAATAGAGGCCCTCTATTCCAGTTTTCTGTAGGACTCTGAACATGAATAAGTGTTAGACTTTGTCAAATGCCTTTTCTCCATCAGCTGAGATGATCATGTGATTTTTGGCTTTGGCTCTGTTGATATAGTGTATTAAATTTATAGATTTGCATATATTGAATCATCCTTGCACCCCTGGTATGAATCCTACCTGGTCATGTTGTATAATATTCTTGATGATCTTCTGTATTCTAGTGGCAAGGACTTTATTGAGGATTTTGGCATCTACGTTCATGAGAGAAATTGGCTTGTAGTTCTCTTTTTTAGTTGCATCTCTATCTGGTTTGGCATCAGTGTAATGGTTGCCTATAGGAATGATTTTGGAAGGATTGCTTCCTTTTCAATTTCATTGAAGAGTTTGAGGAGTATTGGGATTATGTCTTCTATAAATTTCTTATAGAATTCAATGGTGAATGCATCAGGTTCTGCACTTTTCTTTTTTCTTTTTATTACATTTTGTATTTTGTTAACTGTTACTGGGTTATTGAGAGTTGTTATATCTTCTTGACTCAGTTTTGGTGATTTGTATCTTTATAGAATTCTGCCCATTTCATTTATGTCTTTAATTATGTGAGAGTAAAGATCCTCAAAGTAGATATTAGTGATCCTCTCAATCTCTGCTGGGTCTGTACTAATTTCACCATTTTCATTCCTTATTGCTTTAATTTGAATCCTTTCTTTCCTCTTTTAGATGAGGTTATCTAGGGGTTTATCAATTTTATTTAATCTTTCAAAGAACCAGCTTTTTGATTCATTAATTATTTGTTTTCTTTGTCTCGATTGAGTTAATTTCTGCTCTGATCTTTATAATTTCCTCCCATCTTTGGCCTTTTGGTTTCATTTGCTCTTAGTTTTCTAGTCGATTTAGGGTTCTGCATGAGAGTATTTATTTGTTCCTTTTCTGTTTCTTAATATGTGAGTTCAGAGCCATAAATGTCCCTCTAAGAACTGCTTTCATTGCATCCTATAAATTCTGGTAATTTGTGTTTCAGTTTTCATTAAATTATATATATTACTTAATTTCTTGTATAATTTCATCTCTGGTTGCTGAGAAGGGTGTTGTTTAATTTTCATTTATTTCTGGGGCTCTTGTCATTTCTTTTGTCATTTATTTCCAGTTTCATTGCACTGTCGTCAGATAATTTGCATGGGATAATTCCTGTTTTCTTGCATATACTTAAGCATGACCTATGCAGTAGTATGTGGTCTGTTTTGGAAAATGTTCCATGTTCAGCTGAAAAAAATGTGTATCCAGAAGTGGTTGAGTGGAACAGTCTACATATGTCCACCAAGTTCTTGTTCTGTTCTGTGACTTCTTTGCATTGCTTAATAGTACTGATATTTTGATACCGTATGAGCCAACCAATAAGGCTTCCCATTTACAGCATCCATTGGTTTGCTCTACGTAGTAGATTTGTTTGTGATACTGTCTATTGTTATATCCATGAAGAATAAAGTAACATAAGATTAAAGCAAATACAAAAAAAGTGGTCTAAATGTTACAGTTGAACACAAGACACGAATTATTGCTTGTATAGCACAGTACTGTTTTATAGTAAACCTTTTTATAAGTAGGAGTACAATCTAAAATCATGATTCAAGTATAGTACAGCATACACATAATGAGTATCAAGGCTGTTTATTTTTATTATCAAATATTATGTGATATGAAAATTTATATGCAGTAAGCATATCTGTACCAGCATCATGACAACCATATATGTAATGTAGTATTATGCTACAACTTATAATGGATGTGATGCTGCTAAGCTTTAGAACTTACTGGATCAGTTTTAGTCTTACAGGACCACAGTCAAATGTGTGGTCTGCCATTGACAGAAATGTTGTGTGGTTCATAACTGTGATGTTTTTAAAAGAAAAAAACATGTTATATCTAATTTTTCTTATTTTTATTAGTACATATTTGGAGTACATAATGATTACATTCATTGAGGGGGATTGGTACATGCACATAACACATCTCAATTCTTTTTTCTTTTCCCATTCTCTCCTTCTCCCCCTTTAAATTCTTTCCTTTGACAGTATCTGATTCATTTGCTTACTTGATAAGATCTTACAAAATTGTCATACAAACAGATTAATAGCCAAACAGGCCAAAAACAAACACATAGGACAATTACATTAAATAAACATATACTTTTAAATATATTGCCCATGCCAGATTACTGTAAGGATCTATTGCTCTCTTAATGTGATCCACTGTACCAAGGGAGCAACAGGGCAGGAGTCATGAAATGGTAGACTAGAAGTCAAGAACTGTGTTAGGTGGTGATTTGTCTGCCTGGTTGGCGAAAGAACCCATCAGGCAACAATATGGACATTTATTTATACCTTTGCAAATTTGGTAACACATGGCACAAGGTTGTCTACTGACTAGTAAGCAACAATAACCAGTTAGGATGCTTATCTCAGGACTGAGGTAGCTTGTCTGCTTTCGGCACTGAGGCCTAGTACCACTTTCATACATTTGACCAATTTTCTAGCTTCCATGGATCACAACAGATTATTACATCTTTTTTCTCTATTCCCATTATCTGCCTTTTATTTTGTACTTTATTTATAGATTGAGTTTATCATATAAGAGAAACCATGTGATATATAAGCTTCTTTGTGTGATTTAGTTTACTTACCATTATGATCTCAAAGTGGATCCATTTTCCTACAAATAATTTGGGCCTATCTTTATTTATAGCAGAGTAGTACACAATTGTACATAAATACCACATTTTCTTTATTCACTAATCTGTTAATGGACATCTAGGATGCTTCCAAGACATGAATTATGCTGATCTAAACATGGGGTATGTGTACATGAGTGTGGTGTGATATTTTTAATTCTTTTAGGAAGATATATAGAAGGAGAATAGCTGGATCAAATGAAAATTTTATTTCTAGTTTTTTCAGGAATCTCCATACTAATTTCTATAGTGATTCTATCAGTTTGCAGTTCTACTAACAATGAAGAACTGTACCTTTTACTCCAGACTCTCCACCATTTGTTATTGGTTATTGAGACAGAATCTCAGTGTTGTTTTACTTTCTGTTTTTCAATGGGCCAGAGATGTTGAACATCATCTGTACTTCATCTGATAAGTGTTGATTCATTTCTGGTGCCCATTTTTTGATTGGGACTTTTATTTGAGTGCCTTTTAAAAGTAATTTATACATTATATGCTACTAAGTAGACCTTTAGACAGTGTTTCATATAGCAACAACAGAATATATATTCTTCTCACTTGCACATGGGATGTTCTCCAAAATAGATCATATACTAACTAGCACACAGAGATTCTTAAGTAAATGCAGAGGGATTGAAATTATCTCATGCACACAGTGCAATGAAACTGGAAATTACTGAGGAAAGAAATTACAAAACACAATAAACACATGTAAAGTAAATAGCAACTTCATAAATAACAAGTAGATCACAGATCAAATTGAAGATTTAAAAATATTTACAATAAAATGTGAATGCAGATAAAACCAAATTCTGTGGGATACAATCAAAGCTGTTTTGGGCTGGCAAGATAGCTTAGTGGACTAAGCAGCTGCTTAGGCAAGCTCAGGAACTGGGGGTTTGATCCCAAGCACCCCATGCTACCCAGCTCCAGCCCTGAGTCAGCTGAGCCAGTCACTAACAACGGGCATGGTGGTGCATGCCTGCAATCCCAGTACTGATGAGGCTGAAAACAGAAGGATCCCTACGTGCCCAAGCTGAGCAGTGAGACCCTGTACTAAATACACAAAAAGCAATGAAGGAAGGAAAGAAGGAAGAAAAGAAGGAAAGAAGGAAGAAAAGAAGAAACTGTATTGAGAGGAAAATTTATAGCAGTAAATTTGCACACTGGAGAGCAAGTTAAAATAAATAATATTATGCTTAACCTTAAGCTTCTATTAAAAGATCAAGTCAATGGGGCCTGGCAGGATGGCTCAGCGGTCTAAAGCACCTGCTTAGGAAAGCTTGGGAGGCTGCAGGGTCCGCGGTTTGATCCCCAGCACCACATGCTGCGCCAGCCCTGCCCTCAGGGCAGGCTGAGCCAGCTAAAAAACAAACAAACAAACAAACAAAAGTTCTGAAACAAGAAAAAAATAAAATAAATTTTTAAAAAATCTTAAAAAAAATATCAAGTCAAGCCCAAAGGAAGCAAGAAATTATAAAGATTAAAGCAGAAATTAATAAAATGGGGACGAAAAAATTAATATAAAGGAAAAAATGAATCAAAGAGTTGATTCTTTGAAAGAATAAATGAAATGGATGAACCCCTAGAAAACATCACTGAAAGAAAAAAGAGAAAGAAAGAAAGAAAGAAAGAAAGAAAGAAAGAAAGAAAGAAAACCCTTAAATTCATGCAATAAGGAATGAAAAGAACAGACCCTAGAGAAATTCAGAAGATCTTCAGTACCTACTTCTAGCATCATCACTCTCACAGGATGGAACACAGGAAATGGATGGTTTCTTAGATACATATGAAATGCCAAAGCTAGATCAATAAGATACACAAAATCTGAATAACCCAATAATGGGAAACAAAATTGAAAAATGTAATAAAAATCCAACTAGCAAATAAAGGCCCAGGTTCTGATGGATTAACAACTGAATTCTACAAGAAATTTAGAGACACTTTAATGTCAACTTTTCTCAAAATGTTCAATGAAATTGACAGAGAATCAATTTTCCCAAACTCATTCCTAGAGGCAAGTATTACACTGATTCCAAAACCAGAGAAAGATTCAACTAAAAAAGAGAACTATAGGCCAATCTCTCTAATGAATATAGATGAAAAAATCCTCAATAAAATACTAGCAAATATAATGCAGCAAGTCATCAAGAAGATTATACATCATGATCTAGTGAGTTTCATCAAGGAATACAGGGATGGTCCAACTTACACAAATCCATAATGCAATACATCACATCAACAGAGGCAAGAACAAAAGCCACATGGTCATGTCAATGCATGCAGAGAAAGCTTTTGATAAAGTCCAACGATCATTCATGATGAAAACACTACAGAGAATCAGAATAGATGGTCTATCTCCCAACCTGATAAAAATCATGTACAAGCAATCAATACCCAACATCATACTAAATGGGTAAAAGCTGAAGGCTTTTCCTTTAAAATCAGGAATAAGGCAAGGGGGTCTGTGTCTCCACTCTTATCCAATATAGTTCTGGAAATATTAGCCAGACACTTAGACAAGAGAGAGAAATAAGGATTAGAAAAAAAAAAGAAGTGAGACTATAACTATTTGCATGTGACATGATAATCTACATAGAAGATTCCAAAAACCCCAAGAGTCTGGTTGATTTAATAATCAAATTCACTCACATAGTAGGATACAAACTCAACACTCAAAAATCAGTTGCATGTTTGTACACAAACGATGAACACACTGATAGAGAAATTAGGACACTACAACTTTCACAATAACATCCAAAAAAAAATGAAGGAATCAATCTTACACAAGGATATCATAGATTTATACAGTGAAAATATGATGCTCTCAGAAAAGAGATGGAAGAGGATTTGAGAAAATGGAAAGATAGTCCATGTTCCTGGATAGGATGAACCAACATCTTTAAAATGGCCATATTCCCAAAATTGTTATATATATTCAATGTAATCTAGATTAGAATACTACTAGTATACCTCCCAGAGCTAGAGAAAATTTTTATCGAAGTCACTTGGGACCAGAAGACACCCAGAATATAAAAAGCAATCGTAAGCCGGGAGTGGTGGCACACGTCTGTAATCCCAGCACTTGGGAGGCTGAGGCAGGAGGATCAGTGTGAGTTCGAGACCAGCCTGGGCTACAAAAGTGAGCTCAAGGCCAGCCTGAACTGCATAGTGAGACCCTGTCTCAAAAAGACAAAAAAAAAAAAAAAAAAAAAGGCAGTATATGTCACAATTCTGATCTAAAATTATACTATAAAGCTTCTGTGATAAAATCAACATGATAGTGGCATAGACATAGACCTGAAGATCAGTGGAATAAGTTAGAAGATGCAGACACAAGCACTCATACACTTAGCCACCTGGTCTCTGATAAAAGAGCCAAACATGTTCACTGGAAGAAAGATAGCCTATTTACCAAATGGTGTTAGAAAAACTGGCTTTCTATGTGCTAGAGGCTAAAATTGGATCCATGCCTATCCCCATGCACTAAACTACAGTCAAAATGGATCAAAATTTAAATATTAAAACAGAAAATACTAAATCTTCCAGAAGGGAAATGTAGGTAGGGATCTTAAGTAAATAGCACTAGGTAGAGAGTGGATGAACAAAAACCAAACTGCACAGGAAGTACTTCAAAGAATCAACAACTGTGATTTCATCTTTTTGAAGAGTTTCTGTACTACAAAGCAAATCTCCAACACAGTAAAAAGAAAACCAGCACACTGTGAAAAATCACATCCAACTGTCCTTCTCACCAAGGCTTTCTATATAGAATGTATGAAGAATAAAAAATATTCAGAACCCACAAATTCAAAGGTCCAGTTGAAGAGTGAGCATCTAAGATGTACATATACTTTTCAGATAAAGAAATACAGATGTCAAGTAAATGTATAAAAAATGTATATCATTGGTCATTTGAGAAATGCAAATTAAAACAACACTGAAATTCCATTTCACCCCAGAAAGAATGTCTAACATCAAGAAATCGGCCAATAACAAATGCTGGCAATACTGTGAAGAAAAAGAAATCCTTTTGCACTGTTGGAGGGAGTGCAGTCTGGTATAATCGCTATGAAAATCAGTGTGGAGATTCCTCAAAAACCTAGGATTAGAGATCCTATTCAATCAGATATTCCCCTGCTGTGTCTTTTTCCAGAAGACCTTAAAACACAGTTGTGTTATGCTATAACATTTATGAAGATAAAAACAAAATGGTACTGGCAAAACAAACAAACAAACAAACCAGACCCAAGGATCAATAGAACGATTAGAAGATGCATAAACAACTGCATTCATACTCAGTTACTTAATCTTTGATTGAAGGGGTTAAACACATTCATTGGAAGAAAGACATCTTTAATAAGATGAGACCTCTGTTGTTGATTCTCTGTAATATATCCCATAGGATTAGAGTTTTGGAGCCCAGACTCACGAACAGTACAGTCAGGATGGCTAAAGGGGACCCCAAGAAACCAAACAAGATGTCTGTAAGTGCCTTTGGAACACAAGAAGAAGAACTAAGAAGTCCCTGTCAATTTTGAAGGATTTTTATCTGCCTTGGCCATTTCCATGCCTATATTTCCACCAAAGATTAAAAGCCACACCCTTCACCATCCACTGAACTAAAATTAAAAAGGATCAGATATCTAAATATTAAAAGAAAAATACTAAGTCTGCCAGATGATAGAATAGATAGAACTCTTTGAGACACAGGCATTGGCAAAAACTTTATGACCAAAACTCTAATCTTTTTTTTTAATATAATACTGTTTATTTAACTTGGAAACATTTCATCATTCTAAACATACAAAAAAGAACATAACATTGCAGATTGTATTTAAGTATGGAAGCTTCTCGAACCTTCTCTGACTCTGTCAGTGAAGATTTCTACAGTTTGGAAATAAACAGTTTAGTACTTAACTAAAAAAACAAAACAGTAATGAATTCAAACACTTCTTATGCCAGCTGACCCTCTTGGTCACCAGCCAAGATAGGGTAGCAGGATTCTAGGTCAGAAAATATAGAAGCTAACTGGATGCGTGCCACAGCCACAGCCACAGCCACAGCCACAGCCACAGCCACAGCCACAGCCACAGCCACAACAGGTCTAAGCTGCCTTCTCAGTGGCATCTGCCCCATGGCCTCAGCACCAAGCAGGAAGCATGGAGGGTTGCTTTCTTTTTTTTCCTCTTCAAACTCTTGATATGTACAGCTGGTAACTCAGGGTTTCTAGCCAATGACCATACAGTTTATACCACATTACAACTTAAAAAACAAAACCCAGAGACAACTCCAAATGCCTTTTTGCAGCCACAGCAAAATGCACAGAATGAGAACACAGGGTGCCTTTTCAGTTTAAAAATGTTTAGAAATATATATAGCTTTGATACAATTTCACAGTGTTCTGGACCCCCATGGCCACACCGAGCAACTACTGCCAACTTCTGGAGCATTTGAGAGATTATACGACTGCAAGCCGTGTAAGCTAAGAAAAGGTCAATTATGGCACTCCCCTACTCTAAGGGATTCACAAGGAGACAAGTTTTTCTATTCATCTTCCTCCTCTTCCTCCTCCTCTTCTTCCTCTTCTATCACCTTTTCTGGGCAACTTTATCAGGACCTTTTTGCCCCTTCAAACTTTCCTTTAGACTTATAGTCAGCCACGTCCTTCTTGGACTTCTCCTTCAGCTTCACCTCCTTGGTGATGTGAGGCTGCTTTTCACTGTCACTTAAATTATTCCACATCTCACCCAGCTTCTTGGCCATATGGCCAATAGAGATAGCAGGGTTGGTGGATTTGATCTTGGGGAGGAATTCTGAACAAAGCAGGAACAATCCGGATGGTGGTCTTTTGGGTATGCATGGGTCCTTTCCTTCTTGCCTCCCTTTGAGGGTCCACAATCTTTCATCTCTGTTATAGCAAACTTTGTCTGCCTTGACCATTTCATCAAACTTAGACTTCTCTTTCCCAGACATCTTCTTCCACCTCTGCAAAACTGACAAGGACTTCTGGGTTCTTGCACTTCTCTCTGCAGGTCTGCACAAAGAAGGCATATGCAGACATCTTATTTGGTTTCTTGGGGTCCCCTTTAGCCATCCTGACTGTATTGTTTATGAGTCTGGACCCCAAAACTCTAATCTTACAGGATATATTACAAAGATTCAACACCTGAGGGTTCATCTGTATTAAAAAGCGTTTATATAGTAAAGAACCACCAACACTTGATTTTAGCCTAAAAGTGATGAAACCACCAACAGACTAAAGAGATAGCCCACAGAGTGGGAAAAGTAGTTTGCCTAGTGTTCCTCAGACCAAAAGGAAATATGTAAAATATGTAAATAACAAAAAAAAAGTTTAAAGCTCCCGTTTAGGCAGAGAGCAGTGGCGGGGGTTTGATTCCCGGTGTGCCATACTGCTGAGATGGAGATCGAGACTGAGTGAGGTGGCAGGCACCTCTGTAATCTTAGTACTTGGGAGGTTTAAACAGGAGAATCATTACTAGTCTAATCTATGTAGTGAGACCCTGTAGACCCTGCCCTATATGCTGAAAAGAAAGAAAGAAAGAAAGAAAGAAAGAAAGAAAGAAAGAAAGAAAGAAAGAAAGAAAGGAAGAAAGAAAGGAAGGAAGAAAGGAAGGAAGGTAGGAAGGAAGGAAGGAAGGAAGGAAGGAAGGAAGGAAGGAAGGACGGACAAATCCGCTCCCCAATTTAAAACCCCAATCCAAAAGGGGATGTCTCAAATGAATAGTCCCCTTTCAGAAGAACTATAGAGTACAATTAAGTATATGAAAAAATATTCAACACCACTGGTCATTTGAAGACTGGAAGTTGAAACATTGAGATTGCATCTCACTCCAGAAAGAATGGTTATAATTAAGAAATCAACCAGTAACAAATCCTGATGGGGTTATGGGGAAAAAGGGATCCTTCCCCACTGTTGCAAACATAATATAAATCAATGTGGAGATTCCTCATTCACTGGAACTAGAGGTCCCACTGAACCTAGCTATTTGCCTTCTTGGTATCTTCCTGAAATAGAAGCATCATATCATAGCAATTTACATCCACCAGTGCTTATAGCAGCACCATTTCTAGTAGCTAAATCATTGAAACATCATAAATGTCTATTAGTAGATTAAAAAGTAAAGAAAATATTGTTTTATTGAACATAATGTATACTACTTTTCATAAAAGGGTAAATTTGAGACTTATTTCTAGGTAAATGGATGGATCTTGAGATCATACTGTTAAGTGAAACAAACTGGACTCACATGTTTAAATATTGCAGCACTTCTGTATTATGAGAAATTGAAAGGGTAAGTACAGTTTAAAATGGACAATAAATAATTCGAAGTAGGAAGGAAACATTCAAATGGCAAGGGGAGGAGGGAGGCTGTGCGGGAGAGCAAGGAAGGGAAACAAAAAAGAAAATAATGAAGTAAGTGGAAGCAAGTCCTGTAAGTATGGAGAGGAAGAGGGATTGAAAAAAGAGGAGGGAAAGGAATTAATGTGTATTATACACAGGTACAAATTCTCTATGATGAATAGGATCATTACGTACATAAATTATGTGAATAAAATTATTGTTATACCAATAAAATTAATTTTTAAAAAGCAAAGACAGGCAAAGGAAAATTCTCTAAGTCCCAATATACTGATGAAGAAGAAAGCAGTTAAGGAAAGTAGACAAAATATATTAACCCAAAACCAAAACAAAGCAAATTAAACCAAGGGACATTGTACATAGCAGATAAAACCAAAACCAACCAACCAACTAACCAACCAAACAAACAAAATCCAATCAAACAAGACAAAAACAAAACAAAACAAAACCATGAAGACCCCCTACCAAAGAAAATTCAATTAGAAAAATTAAACCTATTTGTGATTTTTCAACATGTGGTTTTCTTTAGGGATCTACAATTCTAGAGCAGAGTCCAAATCCAGGAGTGCCTTTGCTCATGCTCACAGATTAAAAAGCAGCGCTGGTACAGGCACCAGCAGGCAGTAGGATCAGGGAGAGGGAACCAGTAAAGCACTTTCCATGGCTCCCTGGCCACAGCTGTTTCCCATGGCAGTCTCTCCTCTAAGCATTGGGTGAATGTAACCCTAGAAGCCTGAAATAGAGCCAACTGTGGTTCATTCCTCTGAGTCCCAGCGCTAAGCAACTTCCTTTGGGAATGCTTCTGACTAAGCACTCTCTCTAGCGGGCATGGCAGGCTGGGATGCAGGTCTAGCTCACAGAACTCAGCTCCTCCTCTTGTTTCTCTCTTAAGGCTTCTGGGGCTCCTCACTTCTATTGTGTCTCTGTAGATTTGGCTTTAGTTTCTTGCTGCAAGCCAGGAGCTAGATAGAAAGTGAAGATTGTTCCTTTTGTTTTCCATCTCCTCGGTTTCTCTGTAGTTTAGTTTTCCTGTCAGGATATTTCTGATTCCCTGAGATCAACTTTCCTCTTTTCCTCTACTTGTTATTTTCCAATACACTACCAGGGTTCCGAATTTCAGATAGACTGAAGTGTTGTTAACACCATTTTCTCAGAAGTTCTGATTTCAAAAACATTAACCTTTTTTAAAAATTCCAGATCTTTCTCTTATTTCTATTTTATTTGGTATTTCCAGGAATTTCTCTGGATTCCATTTATTCATTTAATGAATATTTAATATTTATTGGTAGCTGATTATGTCCTGAGCCTTTGAAAGCTTGCTCTGAAAGCAGGTGCATGTGGGAGGTTGGATAGTTATGTTCTCAGAAGCAATTTTCAGTCAATGAGTGATGGAGTTCTGATAATTTTCAATATGTTCTGCACAGTCTTTCAAGGAGATTGAGTCTCAGATGTCCAAAGTATGATGCAGGATTACCTCCCTGAGCTACATAGTGAGACCCTGTCTCAAAAAAAAAAAAAAAAAAAAAAAAGTAATCTCTATAAGTGTTGCTAAAGTTGTTTATTCAGCTCAAAAAGCTCGTCAGAACATGAACCAAGTTCAGCAGCAGCTATTTTTGAAATAGACTAGAAATTTCTCACCATAAACTATATGAAATAGTATCTGAAATATGTGAGTTTAAGCATCATCTTCACGGAATTAGAGATAATTTCCTGCAGCTACTATGATCGTAAATAAAATTTTTCAATAATTTGATGAATAAATGACTTTATGTTGATATTTCTTTAATTGTAATTATTTTTGAAACCATAATATATTGACCTCCAATGGTTAGTATTTCATGACCAAAGAAATACTAACCATGACCAAGAAACCTCTCAGTGGGACTGATGAGGTTTTGTAGTAGAACACAGAGTAGATAAACATGTGTGGGTGGGCTCCCTGGGGTAAAACGTGTTGCGAATGTTCTAGATGACTTTTCCATGTGACACTGGACTTTCTGATAAACTGCTGCCAGAGGGATTGTTACATTTTCATGGTTAGCATGGCTTGCTCTAGACCTGACTAGAACACCATGTTCTTACCCAAAAGTAGTGTTATCTTAAGGGTAGAATATGGCTAAAATGACAGTCACTCTTTTTTTTTTTTTTGTACCAGGGATCCAACTTAGAACCTTGTGCTTGCCAGGCAGTTGCTTGTGTGCTGAGCTGTATCCCCAGTCATGTTCACTCTTTAGGGCTTCATTTCTTTCTTATTTGGAGATAATCTAAAGGAATCTAAAGAAATAATCCCAAATTTGCCAAGTATGTAAGGGTCTACATTTTACTTTTGTAGAGCACTTTTTAGTATCTTCTCCAATGTTCTTGGACTTAATTATTTCATTCCATAAAACTCTACAATGTACTATCCATACAGTGTACTATTCTGTGTGGGATATTTCAAAACCTGTGTAGCTGAAAATCCCACAGCTCAACTTTCTGTACCTACAGAGAAGCTCTGGGAGGACAGGTTTTTCTCGCATACTGAAGCAGATGAATTCACAAAATAGGGGTACTGGATCCCAAATTCAGACCTGTGAACTGGCATGTGAGAGTAGTACACATCTGTCTCATTCATTCATGAAGGATGTGATTGTAAGCTTTCTTTGTTTTCTTTCATTTATGTATTTGGTATAGGGTCTCACCATGTAGCATGGACTCATAGTGATCCTTCTGTTTTCAGCCTCCCCAGTGCTGGAATTACAGGCATGCGCCACTATACCCAGACTCAATTGCCAGCTTATGCAGGCGTGGTATGCAGGACTAGGGATTGAACCCTAGTCCCTGTGCTTGCCTTAGCGGGTGCTTAGTTCACTGAGCTATCTCACTGGCCCTTGTAAACTTTCAAGACACAATGTCCTTGACCATTTAGAATGGTCTTGTCATTATGCAATCAAAATTATTGCTTCTCTACAAGGGCATCTTCATATTGCTCAGGTGTGTACTTCGTTAGAGAATTTTTTAAGACTCCAAATGAAAACCACTGCAGAACATTTGTGTGTGTGTGTGTGTGTGTGTGTAACCAGAACTAGGGATTGAACTCAGGCTTTTGTGCTTGGCAGGCAAGCACTCATTCTACTGAGCTATCTCCCCAGCCCCTGACATTCTTTTCAATCTATCTGAATTTCTATCTTCCTCCTTCTTAAGGGGTAATACATTTCCAAGTGTCGTTAGTGACATATTTTCATATTCAAACAACCCCACTTAGAACAGTTACTTTATGTAGCCTTTTCCAGTTTCCAACTTCTGAATAAATATAGTATTTTGTTAATTCTATGTCAGAAAACCTTTGCAAGTTTTTTTATTTACAATGCCAATTTTGAAAAGCTTATTAAAGTTAACTGGACAATAACCTATGCAGAAATCACTTTACAAAAAGAGGGAAAGCCAAAAATGGCAACTTTCTACAGACAGCCCATGGTTCAGTTTTTTTTTTTTTTTTTTTTTATTACAATGCCTACCCTCATATGTTTTAATTTATAAAGTGATTTACCAAATACAAGACAGATGGCCTTTCCTTAGATTAATTATATTTAAGCTTGATTATGCTTTCAATGTCTCTGTTTTTTTATGATTTAATATTTTTATTGTTTAAATTTAACAATGGTTATATTACATATTTTCATCATGAGATCAATTTAGATTAATAGATATAGGTATATAAGATTGATCAAGCAATTAAACATTAACACTTTCAATATACATTACTTTTTTTTCTCTCTTTTCTTTTCCCCTTTCTTTTTTAAAAAGTTGACACTTTGCATATTGTCCTCACAATAGTTCTACAGAGCACAGTGTGTGGGCATGACTCACCTCCCTATTGATGTTCCTAAGAAGAAAAAAAAGGAAAGGAAAAGAAAATTCTTGTCTTTGGACTAAAAGGAAGCAGATGCATACACAGTCAAATGTTCTGCAATTGCAGTGGTCTACCAGTGAAGCTTGTGATGTTGGAGGCTATTGACTTAAGCCTCCTAAAGCTCATCTCACCAATATAGCTCTGCGTTTCATGTATTATAATTAAGCTTTTTTTTTTTTTTTCTGGGTGATCAAGGGCAAGTGAAAGCAAGACCTGTATAACAAAATTTTCATTTTTTTTGTATCTTCCAGGGTCCACGGTTCAGTTTTATTCAAAGTAAAGAAAATCAGCAACTTTTGCTCAGACTAGAAGAAATTCAGCCATTGGTTTGGAATCTGAAACTCAAACTACACATGCAGAGAGGACAATATTACACTAATACAATTGTTTTGCTGCTGCGTTTGTCTGTTGTTTGCCTAATACTAACAATTACAAACAGAGCAGTGCAATTAGTATTTGGAACAATCCTTATAGTATCAGGCCCAACATTTCACTTCTCTTCACCACTGATTCTCCTTGCATACCTGGGCTTTCTCCTCTTCAGTAAAGTCATTTTTTTAATATTTAAATTTGTTCTATTTTTTTTATTACTTTTAATAAGACAACAATTTGAGAATTTCAAAACATGTTAGTAACACACTCGCAATAATTGACACACTGCATATTGTACTCACAAAAGTTATACAGAACATAGGGTGCAGACGTGACCAATTTTCTAATCAATGTTGGTTCAGAAAAAAAGAAAAGAACCTTTTGAAGGTTCTTGAGACCAATATCTGATTCATCCTGTGTAGTTCAGCATATTGATTATAGTACAATGTAATGCTAAAAATATGTTTGGAATGCATGTCACTCTTGTCTTTTTGATATGTACTACTCCTGGTGTAGACTCAGTTACTGTCATTCTCTCTCTCAAGAGTAGTACTTGAAAATAAGAGACTGGGACAAATACCATAGTCTTGACAGGCTACAATTTTGTATTTCCTTGAATTTCCAAATATCTGTGTCAAAATTGTGTAACTGCTTATATCACATTGTATGGAAAGTTATTGGAATATCAATGATGGTCAGAAAATATCATTTCCAAGCTAAGTCAAAGATATTTGATACTCAGAAAGCCAGTGATGATAAGCTCAAGTACCTATGTTATAGAGTAATAGTATCACAAGGCTTTTCTGCTGGAGGGTTAAGAATGTAAGTTAACAGACCAAAAATTGGAGAAAAAGAAGGGCTATAAGGATAGCCAATATTTTGGTCCTAGCCCTTCAAGGTCAATAAGGACCCAGGATATAAGAGAACCTGTGCTGTAATATCCTATAACTCAGAGGTGTCCCAAATTTTCTGGTCAAGGAGACTATGGGACCTCAGAGGAAAGGGATGAATGAACTATAGTGCGTCTAAGGAGAGTCACCCAGAGAAAAACATTCTCTCAGGCTTTCACAGAAAGCAAAATGGCCAAGCAATGGCCGTGACTCGTCCCGAAGGCTGACACTAACAACAGTTCTACAAAGTACTGTCTATGGTCCCAAACTTAATCCTGAGGGTATTTGACCCTGGAAGATACAAAAAAAAAA
>PVJA010015167.1:10883-46093 GCA_004027025.1 Myocastor coypus | reverse complement strand
CTCTCTCTCTCTCTCTCTCTCTCTCTCTTTTCTTGTTTCAGAACTTTTGTTTGTTTATTCGCTTATTTTTATGACCGGCTCAGCCCACCCCGAGGGCAGGGCTGGTGCAGCATGTGGTGCCGGGGATCGAACCGCGGTCCCTGCAGCTGCCCAAGCTTTCCCAAGCAGGTGCTTTAGACCACTGAGCCATCCTGCTGGGCCCTTCATTTCCCTTCTCCTTTAAAGTATTAAATGTTTTTAAGGAGCACACAGAAAACAATGAATGATATTTTGACTTTTTAATCCAATTGTCAGTAATTTACTACGATGGAGTATAATATGTCTATATGGCTGTTTTGCTAAGAAAATATAGCTTTAGCTTTTTTCTCATAAAATTATTTGTCACAAGCCGGGCGTGGTGGTTCACGCCTGTAATCCCAGCACTCGGGAGGCTGAGGCAGGAGGATCGGTGTGAGTTTGAGACCAGCCTGGGCTACAAAAGTGAGCTCAAGGCCAGCCTCAACTGCATAGCGAGACCCTGTCTCAAAAAGACCAAAAAAAAAAAATTTGTCACATAGCCTAGATAGACTTTTTGTTGATAACCCTTCAAGGTTAAGGCATCTTTTCTTGAATGATTACACATTTTCAGGACATAATGACGACGTGTACTGTGGGGTATGGGTCCATGTATGTAGTCCACCCCCGTCCCTCTGTTCATTTCTGAGTCCCCCATGCTTTGCCTCCCGTCTCTTCTTCCATTTCTTGCTTCCTGATCCATGTGAAAAAGTTTCCCCTGCTTCCTGTCCACTGTCTTCCATTTTGCCCTTGCTCAGCACCTCTACACCAGTAGACCTTATTTAGAAAATTTGATCCCAACATTTTGGCTAAAATATAAAAGACACAAATTTGAAGAAAGGAAAATTGGTTTTAAACTTTCTAATTTATGTGTTGTTTTTCTTGGTGGAGCATGTCATGGTGTGGGGTATAAAGAGGAACACAATCATTTCTTAGATATTAATGGAAGGAAAATGTTTGAAATTTCCCTTTATCAACTTGGTTCTTCTTTTTAAAGCAAGATATTTTTATTTTCCTCGTATGTGAAATAAGCCAATCGGACAAGACAAGAAATAAACATGAACGTGTAATTGTGTAAACTTTATCAAACAATTTTGCCGAATTAAAAATTACCCTTTCCTAGCTATTTATGGCTCCACAGTCTATTTTATAGGAATCAGTAGCTTCAGCCCTTAAAAGCTCTCCTGCAAGACATTTGCTATGTGAGAGCGAATTTATGTGCTGAAAATAGTTTCATTCTTCAGTTGGGCCTTAGGTTTGACCCTATAAAATGTTTTACTCAGGAAGGTACAAAAATTTCTTCTCTTTAAATACTTCAGGAAAAACATAACCATTTTACTAAATAAACTTGGCCATTTGATAGCATAAATTAGGGCGGTGATAAAATGTGGAAGTTGTTCAGAGGCACCTTGTATAAATTATCGCCCTGGCTGCTCTCCGGCGGGAGATGCCTTTCATCTTTCCTTTAACTAGATGAGAAACGTCTCCATTACTGGAGAAAATGAAGGCTTTTTAACAAAAGTCCAGATTCAGCTAATAAATATTTTATAACTGTTTCCTGCAAAATATCTCAAATCCTTTCTAGACCTTGCAGTGTGAAGAGCAGCCTCAGGAAAAATCTCGGGAGCTCTGAATCGGATCCCTTGTAGACACGCCCCCTCTGAGCCCCTCTTTCAAGCTCAGGGCTATGGATTTGTGATGCTCAATAACTTCTCAAATATTTGGTTTATGGATTCGAAGCATGGTAAAGTTTCTATTGCTAAGGAAAATGAGGCAGTCCGGCACACTAACTAAGTCCATTTCCAAGTCCAGGGGATGCTTCTTACTTGTCTCAGTAAGCTCTGAGACTGCTCCATCACTGCTTCAGTATCTTTGCTATTTAAATCTACCTTTATCAAAATCCATCTATGTAATGATAAGAAGCAGGTTTAAAAAATAAAGCTATATTCTAAAATTTTTTTTTTACATTTAAAAAATCTTCTAGAAAGGTACAAATTTAACAAGGGTATAAGTAAATATAGAATGAATAGCTACACATTACCCAGCATGCATTGGCCCAGTATTTTCTGCAACCCACAGATAGCGTAGGGCTTTGAGACTGCCTAAGCCTACCACACTACCCCCCAACCAACACTTTAATAGTACACAGAATACAATCATGTGGCCTAATCTTGGATTCGAGTTACAGTTTTGCCACCAAGTTTGATGTCTGATTTCTGATTTGGAAAGAAAAAAAAAAAAAACCACTTAGGAGAAAACAAATTTTAAGCTGGAAGGTATTTTAGTTTTCATAGTCTTGTGACCTCTTTGTACGAAGCTGGGCTCCAGAAAGCCTGAGGCTGGCTAGGAGCCACACGACTGTTTAGTGCCTTACAGTCACAGTTGAGCTCCTTTCATGCCAATTAGTGTCCTTATCACTAAATATTCTTTCCTGCCGTGCATTTATCTTGTGGTAGGCAAGCTGCTGTTCTTCTACTCGGATAGCCCCTGTGAAACAGGACGATTCCTTTCTGTGTCCTCCTCTTTCTTTGGCAGCCCTCTGGTAGTCTCTGCTTGGGGCTGGACATGCCTCCAGTTGGAAAGATGAGTCAGACCACTGTGTGACCTCATGAGAGGATATGCCCGCATGCATACCACCCAGTCTCCCACGCGCAGCCATTCTTCCACTGCTAAGAATGGGGAGATGGCCTCCTAAATATGGGGAGAAAGCATTAAGTTAATGGAGGCTCCACCTGGCACAGGTGCAGAGCTTGACACAAAAGGATAGTAATTCTGGGTGCAGAGCTTGACACAAAAGGATAGTAATATGAGACGATTTTATTTGTGCACATCACTTCTGCTCTTTGGAGAACTTGCACTATCTTATAGGTGATGTGATTTGGGGAGATGGTTTCCCTTAGTTTCAGTGTATAGTTCATGATTTGGAGATCTAGGGAATCTACAGGACGTAAAAACTGAGTTCAAGCTCCTGGAGTATCTGGCAGTCACAAGCAATGCCTGAAGATGTGTTTGTTACTCCTAGGAAGTGGCCATTTCCTGTATTAGAGTGACACAGCTTTAGTGAGAGGCATAATTTTACCTTACCAAGTTGGTGTGGGCTGAGGTGTGTGAGGGATAAGTGGTGAAAGTCCCAGGCTACCTGGATCATGGAGAATTGTATGAAGGTCCTGAATCCAACAAACCTAGAGGACTGAGTCACGTGATGTAGAAGGGGAAGGAAGCCTCTCAATCCTTTGTGGCAGGAAGGGTGTTAGGCACGCATTTAGCGTAGTTGCTTTGGATGTAAACTAGGCATGCCATATAAATCATCAACTCGTCTCATTTCTTTAAGCAGACAGTCGTGAAGATCGTACACTGAGGCTTTAAAATACACATGATAGCCATGCGAGACCTCTGTCCTGCTGGACTCCTGGTCCCTGCCAGGAGGTAAGGGGAGAGTGGTCAGTGCTGCCCCCTCCTGGCCCTCTTGTTGCTAGAAAGACAGCCGGGCCTGGTTGGCAGGGAATACTGGACCTTCTGAAAGGAAGCTGGTTTTCTTAGGACAGTTTCTCCTCAGATGGTGGCTTTTGTGGCAGTGAATGTCAGCAGAAACGCCTTCTAGGAAAGGTTTTACAGAAGCATGGTTTTGCGGTAAAAGGTCCTTCTATTAGGGAAAAGCCTTCATTCCAGACCACAGCAGAGCCTTAGACTCACCACAGCCAGGATGGACTTCCTTCACCTGGACTCCTTGACCCAGTGGGACAGCTCTTCAGCCCTGGAGTCAGCTTCCGTTTCCAGAATATTAGCAAGCATCTTGCATGACTTCTTTACGCTTCCCTCCCTGAACCATTGCTTTCTGCCGGTAGCAAGCTTCTAAGGTGTCAGAACTAAGAATTGCTGTCAGCACGGTATTGTTTTCTGAGATATCTATTCCTGATGAAAGCTCCAGCTGCTCCTCACCAGATTTCTTGTGTCCACCCCCTCCCTGATCCTTCCATTTAGGATGGGTTTGGAGGCTTTGGTGGAGTCATATGCATTCTGGCGACCTTCACTGAGGACTCTGACCTTTGAAGATATCCCTGGGATTCCCAAGCAAGGTAACTCACAAACCCTCCTGGCTCAGTCAGTTCCTGCCTAGAAACTCGGGCCCTGAGATGTCCAGAAATCAGTATGTATACCCAGCGAGGTAACTTCATGCCAGCAACCTCCTACTGCGGACACCATCTCTGTCCTTGATGGAGTAAGAGTTGGTCATGAAAAATGATTGTTATATTCGTAAGTTTAGTCTTAGACATTTTAGGTTTTTAGGTATTTCATGAACTTTACCTCATGCTTACATCTCCTGGAAACTGGAGGTAAATGGTGGGCTCTGAGGCCAGGCACACTTTGTAAGAAACAGTAGTCCTATTCCACCCTTTCTAAAAAATTATTATTCTTTGCAAAAAATGTATTTAATGTATTCTTTGCAAAAAATGTATTTAGAGAGTCTACGGGCTCTCACTACACAGATGAACTCACAGTGATTCTCCTGTTTTCAGGCTCCCAAGTTCTGGGGTTACAGGCATGTGCCACCATGCCCAGTCTCACTTGCGGTCTCTGCGCACCCTGGGGGCAGGGCTGGCAGGGCATGTTGGGGATTGAACCCTGGCTACTGAGCTCTGCCTAAGCAGGTGCTTTAGTCCGCTGAGCTATTTGGCGGCCCTCACCCTTTCTCGCTATTTTTCTTTCAGTAACTTTGCCTATAGGCAATGGTCTCCTGTTGGATTTATGATGAGGTCTGGCATACACTAGTAGGCCTCTCTCGATCTTCTCTGGATATCTTCCCAAAGCCCAGGGCTTGTATTTCTTAGAGAAGGGTGGCCCACTGGGTAAAGGATTTTCTGCTTGCTGCTACAGTTGGGCTTTTTAATCAGGATCCTGCCAGCTTCTCCTGCCAGTGAGAAGTTTGTGCTTAGATTATTATCACTGGGATGGGGAGATAGCTTGGTGGTCTAAGAGCCTGCCTTGCAAGTGCAAGCATCTGGGTTCAATCTCCAGTACAGCATGCCATGCTGGCCTGGAATCCCAGGTGTGCTGTGCTCACCCCTGAAACTGGGCATGGTGGTGCACGCCTGCAATCCTAGCACTGAGGAGACTGAATCAGGAGGATGTGAGGGTCTGGGCTGCGTAGCAAGGCCCTGTACTAAGTGAATGAATGAAATAAATGAGTGACTGACTGAATGAATAAAAAAATGATTTAAAAGTTTAGATTATTCTCAATAGTTCTACTAGGCTGTTAGAGTATTTTGGTATTCTATATATAACTCTGGGGCTAGGAAATTTTATAAGAGGCCTTGACCTTAGAATTCTCTTCACTTCTCCCTGTAAGTTCTGTTGTATGGACAAAGATCAGTCTGCCAGGAAATCCAGAGAAGTGGGAGTCACTCCCCATCACTGTTATGTTAGATTCAGGGCCACCCACTGAGTCTAAGTTTCAGAGGCCTGGCGGACCTCTCCTTTTATGTTCAAATGTGATTCACCAACCTTGTTTTCTGGTTGGACATGGCATTTTTAAGGAGCTGGGCTATTACTCTAGTGTATGGCCGAGACCTCTAGTCCCATAGTAACTGCTGCACAGGATTTCTGTAACAGGCCACCGACAAGTTTAAGGCAACGTGTGTCACGATCACTTCAGCTTTTGAGTTACGTCTTTTACTTTTTGAGAAGACATTTGATCCAAAGTGAGCTTTACTGAACAAAAAGCTAAACTATGGGTTTAAAAGTCCCTGATTTCACTCTTTGAACAAGATACAAACATAAAATTCCTACTTTATGAGAAAGTATGCAAAAAAATTGAGAAAGCAAAGGGAAAACTGGAAATTCTATGTGGTAATTTCTTATGATTTTCTACAATACAAAAATACATAGTTCCCTAGGAAGATAATATGCCTTGCAACACGGAGATTTGTGTTTGAATTATGCCGATCTGGATACAGTGAAATGATAAGCTCTGAGTGAGCCCTTTTCGTCTCGGCAGTACCCTGCCACCGAAACTGGGCATGGTGGTACACACCTATAAACCTAGCACTGAGGAGACTGAATCAGGAGGATGTGAGGGTCTGGGCTGTGTAGCAAGGCCCTGTACTGGTGGTAGCAAGGTGTGTCTACCGCATATATAGGTGTGTGCTCAGTCTTCACATTTCACCTCTTTTCTAGGCAATGCCAGTTCTTCCACCTTACTCCAAGGTACTGGCAACGGTATTCCTGCCACCCACCCTCACCTGCTGTCTGGCTCCTCTTGTTCTTCTCCTGCCTTCCATCTGGGCCCCAACACCAGCCAGCTGTGTAGCCTGGCCCCGGCTGACTATTCTGCCTGTGCCCGCTCAGGCCTCACCCTCAACCGATACAGCACATCCTTGGCCGAGACCTACAACAGGCTCACCAACCAGACCAGCGAGACGTTCACCTCACCCCGGACTCCCTCCTACGTGGGTGTGAGCAACAGCACCTCTGTGAACATGTCCATGGGCAGCACTGAGGGGGACACCTTCAGCTGCCCGCAGTCCAGCTTGTCCATGCAGATCTCGGGAATGTCACCCCAGCTTCAGTACATCATGCCTTCACCCTCCGGCAATGCCTTTGCTACTAACCAGACCCATCAGGGTTCCTATAACACTTTCAGGTTACACAGCCCCTGTGCCTTGTATGGATATAATTTCTCCACATCCCCCAAACTGGCTGCCAGTCCTGAGAAAATTGTTTCTTCCCAAGGAAGTTTCTTGGGGTCTTCACCAAGCGGGACCATGACCGATCGACAGATGTTACCCCCTGTGGAAGGAATGCACCTGCTTGGCAGCGGGGGTCAGCAGAGTTTCTTTGACTCTAGGACCCTAGGAAGCTTGACTCTGTCATCATCTCAAGTGTCTGCCCATATGGTCTGATGAAGCCTTTAGGTTAAACTGTGTTGGCATTTGTCTAGTGTATTTGCAGTCTCTTTTTTAAAACAGTATGGAAGGCAATTATCTGTAGCTTGTAAAATGGATATAGGATAGCCAAGGAAGACTCATGAAGGTTTTTGGCTTTCTCGTGGTGAGACTGTAAACTGCCTATGGTGTGTGTGCATACTGTATAGAGAACACATGGAGCCTCTCCCTTCTCCCCTCCCTTCATCCAGTCCCACAGAGTCTTAGCACGCACGTAGTGTGTTTAATCAACTTCTTAGACTCTTTTGAAGACAAGGGAGTAAACTTGAAACTTGGCAATGATGTGAACCAGATGAAGACTTAAAACTTATCAGAAAAGTGGCTAAAACACTTCATAACTGAGTTTTTATAAGCAGTCTAACTTTCACGTAGAGTCTCATGACTTCTATAGTTCTGAACACAGTGTGTTACCCGAAATGCAAAAGCCAACTGCAGTCGTATTGGTTCTGAGGTATTTGGATTATGGATTGGACTTTGCATTGCTGATTATTCTTGTTTACTATCAATATGATCTCAGATCTACAAAAGTCAGAATTCCTTATTTCTTAAGGAAGGTGGAAGGGAAATGTGATTGTTTGTTTCAGTTGCCATCAGGCAGGAAATGTATATTTCCAGTACTTTGGTTTTTGGGTCATTTCATCAAATAAGCCACAAAAGAATATCCTGTAAACATTCTTAAATTCCATTTTGCACCACAGAAGGAGGAATATGTGAGTAATGGGAAAGAGAAATAAATTGCTGTCAAATTCTTTGATTCCAATAAAAAATGTTTATCCTGTTAAACACAGAGAAATAATGTTGCCCACTATTCCTTATGTTTTCATATACTTTGGTTTTCCATTGGGATATTTTTTTTTCTTTTACCTTGAAGCCTCCTAACCCATGCATGGTCTATGAGTAAGGAAAGAACAGCTAAGCTACTTACCATATTTATGGCTGGTAACTCCTACAAATTGAAACTTTCCCCCTCCTTAACCTCATCCCTCTGTCTGAGCTCATCCAAAACAGACAGTTCTGAGGCCTTTACGGTGTTAAAGCTGTAAGGAATTTCTGGGGGTTATCTCCAGCAATCTGTCTTGTGGGGATTGTAGTGGAAGGCCAAAGTCCATTACTATAAAGGCCCTTTTGGAGTACTAAAGAGGAAGGTACTAATTATGATAAAAGAGCCATAAAACTTTTAACCTCAACAGCATTTTTAATCTCCGAAATGAACAAATGAAGTAGCATTACTTTTTAAAGAGACCTTCAAATAACATACATATGGTTTATGAATTCAGAACAAGTAACCAGTAGTGCATTATAAGATAAATCAGAATAGCTAAGCTTGCATAATGAAGTACATTGTCCTTCTGTTGAGAAACTAAGGCGATACACTTTCCTGTCAACTCATTGCACTTAATATATTTGATAAGTTAGGACTGTGTGGTTTCCTTTCACTTGTCCCTAGTTTACATAGGGAAAGGCTGTAGCTCATGACTTGAGTGTTTAATTTGAATGACCATGATTTTTAGGGATATAGGGAAGATACTGTTTAAAAAGCATTTGCCAGCTCTGACTCTGCTTAAAGATAGTGAAAGTTTTTTTCTTGTGGATTCTATAAGCCGTTCACCAAGTTAGTGTTGACCTCTAAGATTGGCATGAAGGAGCATAAAGTATTTGCAGTGGGCAGATCTGTGTGAGATTTGATGTATGATGTTAATAGCTTTGATAACAATTGGGGCAAAACTTTCAGAATGTCCTTTTTTAGTCTTAGTTCTTGGTATACTTAATGGAGAATCTTGTCCCATCTTGAGAAGACAAAAAAAAAAAAAAGCAGTGCTTTATTTTCATATATATTAATAATCAGAGCATGTTCTTCTTGCAGATGATAATTTGAAGAGATTCCACAATCTGATTGAAGTTTTATTAATCTTTTTGGTAAAATTTAGCAATATTGTACAAATGCCATTTCTTTTAAATTTTACTGTAAATATTAATCACAGTGTCACTTCAAAGACTAACATTTTATTGTTATATTAAATGACATACATTGATAATTATAATTATATATCTGTATTTTATTAAAAAGTGCCTAAGAAATTATATTAAAGTGTGCTCTTAAACCTTTTTATCATTTTGGTGGCTAATCATTTTAATTGTCTATAAATACTGTCTCAAAACAAGCACACATGTGCAGACTCCAAACGCAAATTTGATAGCTCTCAGTTACAGAGCAGGGAGATATGGGCCTGCTGTTCATTTTTCATGTGTTAAATATAATTCTTGGTGTGTTGACCATGTCACTGAAGGTGAAAGCCCTGACAGATGTTGAACACATGAAAATTTGGACGTGAGAGGAGGAGGGCAGGGTGGTATGTTTTGTTTCAGATCCAGGAGACCAAGGCAAAGATACAAGAATGAACTCCTTGCACCGCTGACTAGTGATGACAGATTACTTCTGGCCCCTTGACTGGAAAACATTCCAAGGGACATCCTGATGGGGTGAGGGTGCTGCTATCACAAGCTGTCACATTCTGAAAATTAACACTTGCCTCCATGCAAGCTTCCTCACAGAGGTCAGCAGCTTTTCACAAGTGGGGCGCCCAGTTGCTGACCCCTGATTTCTGGAATGTAGGGGGTCAGAAGACCTTGGTGGCTCCCAGAGGTGGCCCCCTATAATCTATATAAAGAAAGATCACATTCACAATATTGATGACATTTTGAGAAAAAGAAACCTCCCTTTTTAAATGCCCATAGCTCTTTATCACCCTTCAGACTTAATCCTGTCAATAATGATGTATAAAACAAGCAATAGCTTTTGAGATACATGGAAGTTTGACAGGAGAGAAAAGGAGAGATTCAGTCAGCCAACTCTGGAGAGAGTTGGTAGGGAAAGAGGGTGGGGTACAACAGAGCTCCTCACTAAACTCCATGATTCCCATAAAGTCCTGGTGCAGGGCCATTCGAGATACTCATTTCATGAGATTCTTCCAGAGGCCATGGTAGAGTTGGTGAATGCTATGTTGATGGTCTAGTTGGAATGTTCAGAAAGAAGCCTTTATTCTGAAATGTAACAGACGTGTTGGGTTTCTGCATAAGGAATTTACCGGCTCATCTATGTGAACATTTTCCTCAACTTTCTGTTATGAATTAAATAATTTCATTATATTATTATCATTCATTTTAGTCCCATTGATCATTTTGTCCAAAAATTAATGTTCAAGCTGCGCGTGGTGGCGCATGCCTGTAATCCCAGCACTCGGGAGCCTGAGGCAGGAGGATCTAAGTGAGGTTGAGACCAGCGTGGGCTACAAAAGTGAGCTCAAGACCAGCCTGAACTGCATAGTGAGACCCTGTCTCAAAAAGACAAAAAATAAAAAATAAAAATAAATGTTCACTATTTAAAGTGAATAATGCAAGTATTTCAAATACACCCACAGAGCTGTGTAACTATCACCATAATCAACTTTAGAACATTTTCATCGCCTAGCAAAAGCACTTCCATTCCTGACCCTCAACAGTCACCCCTTCTTCCCCAACTCCTTTCTTTGGCTCAAGTCCAAATCAGCAGCCACTAAGGAACTTCCTGCCATATAGATTTGCTTTTTCTGGGTATCCCATACCAGTGGATGCATGGAGTAGGTGTTCCTTTGTGACTGGCTTCCCTGACTTAGCATGTTTTCAAGGATCGCACATGTTGTAGCAAATAGCAATAGTTCACTGAGGTATGAGATTAACATAGATAGTGAATGTTTATTACAGTAAAAGGTATTGCCATTAATGTCTTTCAGAAAATTTTCCTTTAGGTGAACATGGTGGTGCACATCTGTAATCCCAGCTCAAGAAGCTCAGACAGGAGCAGCACCTCAAATTCAAGGCCAGCCTAGGCTATGTAGTGTGTTCAAGAACAGTCTGAATTGCATAGCAAGACTCTGTCTCAAAAATCAAAACAAATATACCAATACCTCTCCCTTGCTTCAAATATACTTATCCCACTGTTACTTTAATTCTAAAGCAATTTAGTCCTTCCTGGGTGTCTTTGCAATCTCTGGTCAAAAATATTGTGCATACTGCTGCCCAGTAACATATGACATAGAAGTAGGTTTGCTGAAAACATTATGATCCGCTCTTACGCACCTTCCCCACAAGATTGGCACTTTGCCATTTCTGATCTTTCCTCAATGTCAAAATGAGGATGAAAGGTCAACGTTTTAGTTGATTTAGGACATGAAGGCAGCCATAACAGCACACCTGAAGACAGTGATGACATAGGACTGCCAGAAGGGCTTCGGAGCAGCAAGAACACTGGGATAAGTGTGCTGGCAACAAGGGGGAGGGGTTTTGTTTTGTTCTGTTTTTAAGGGTCATTAATGACCATGTGTCTTTTACTGTAATACGATTTTTAATTTTTTTTTTTCTGTTTCTGTTTGGTTTTGTTACTAGAATGAAATTCAGGACTCATACAATTCTCAGGCAGTACTATGATACTAAGGCAGTACTATGATACTAAGTACTATGATACTAAGGCAGTACTATGATACTAAGCTATAACCCTGGCCTCTTAAAATTTTTAAGTTTAAACGTTCACTGTACTTTTTATAAAGTACATATTGCATATTTTTAATGCCGAACATATCTGCTGCGGGATACACACAACTTGTTTGTTCATCATTTAGTAGACATTTGACTTGTTTCTACTTTTTAGCTATCTATGAATAATGCTGGCACAAATTACTGCAGGGGAATACACTTTCATTTCTCTGGAGTATGTACCTAGGGAGAGAATGGTAAAGTGTTGAGGTGAGCTTTTGAACTATCAGATTGTCCAAGGTATTGTACATTTCATATACTTGCCAGCAGTGGAGGGTTCTGATTTCCTTGCATTCTTTTCTTTCTTTCATTTTTTTTTTTTAAGGGACCAGGGTTCAAACTCATGACCTTGCACTTGACCAGCAGATGTTAGTGCCTCAGAGCTATCTTACTGTCTTGCTGACAGTTGTTATTATCAATCTTGTTGAAATTATAATGCTAGTAACACACAACATAAAAGAGTGACATGTAACTGTGGTTTTGACTTGCAATGCTCTAGTGACTAATATGGTCCAACATCTTTCTCTGTGCCTTATTGTTCATTTGTGCATCTTCTTTGAAGAAACGATCTTGTCTATTCAGATGCCTTGCTCATCTTTTAAGGTGAGAGATTTGTATGACCTGAAGAGAAATCAGAGTATTTCACTCATCTTTTAAATGTATTCTTTCTTTCTTTCTTTCTTTCTTCTTTCTTTTTTTCTTCTGTATTTAGGACCGGGTCTACCAGGTTTACAGGGTCTCACTATATAGATCAGACTCGTAGTGATCCTCCCGTTTTCTGCCTTCCAGAGTGCTGTGATTACAGCCCCGTGCCACCATGCCCAGTCTTGATCCCTGTCTCAGTGAACCCTGAGGGTGGGACTGGCACAGCACATCTAAGCAGACGCTTTAGTCTGCTGAGCTATCAGACTGGCCCCTTTCATTATTATTGAGGTGTAAAATTTCTTTATATAGGCCACAATTATATATCTTATCAGATAATGTTTTGAAAATATTTTCTTTCATTTTTCAATATGATCTTTCAACTTTTGTAATGATGTATTTTGCAGCAGAACAGGTCTGTCTTTATTTTTTTTTTTTATGTTCTTTTTTTTTTTTTAAAGAATTTTTATTTTTTATTTATTTTATTTTTCCTTGTTTCAGAACCTTTGTTTGTTTATTCACTCATCTTTATGGCCGGCTCAGCCTGCCCTGAGGGCAGGGCTGGCACAGCATGTGGTGCCGGGGATCAAACCACGGTCCCTGAAGCCGCCCAAGCTTCCCCAAGCAGATCCTTTAGACCATTGAACCATCCCGCTGGGCCCTATTTTTGAGAAAGTTTAATTAATATTTCTTATGTTGCTTCTGAGATATTCTTTTTGCATGTGAGGGCCAAGTTATTTTTATGATTTTTTAAAATAAATTCTTTCAATCTGCCATTTCAAACCCTTAGTAATAGTCGCAGCAGCACTTCAAGTGACTTTTGAAAGTGCTTTTGGGCATTCAAATTTAATAGTCCTTGATAAATTATCCTTCCTTTCCATTCACCTGGGATATTTTTGGGAAATAAATTATTCCACAATGCCTTAAAGAGAAAATAAAAGCATCCTAAAACTTCTTGAGTTTTTAGTATCCCAAGGAAAATGGCTAGCATTTTCAGTAGTTACCCAATCCAAAATATTTATTAAGGACTCACTGTTTGCTTGCCATTTTTTTAGACCTTTGGGGATATACTAATAATACTGTTGGTATTCCTTACAAAATTTTAAATGCTGATGGGCTAAAGGAACATAAATCTTACTCCAATATACAGCAGTTGGTGGTAAAGATAGTATTTCTGCTTGACTTTTCTCCGAGTTGGTGCCCTCACCCTTGTTTTGATGTACATATCCCAGATGGTCACTGAAGACTACTTGCTCATGGGTCAAGGCACATCAAGGATACAATATCACCTTAGCTTCAAGTTTGTTTTGTGGTTTTCTTTGGAAACCTTAACATCATTTAATCATCCATTGTTTTTGACTTGGCTCTGCTTATGGAACTGTAATGAGATATTTTTCTATTTTTAGCTAGAAAAGAAAACCTTGAATCTTTAGAGTTTTGGAAAATGCCTGCACATTTTTTCTTGAAGGTATTTGGTAAAATGGACTGCAGAGATTCAGATTCATTTGCCGTAAGTTGTTCAATGGGATTTCAAGGAAAAGTTAGTTGAACACGACACTTTTCAAATGAATTATAGGCTTTCACTCAGCACCGGCAAAGAGAATCTTACAAGGCACTTCTTTCAAGGAATGTGACAAAGCCCCAGTAGGACTCACTGTTTAGCTTGTCTCCTGATGGTTCCCCAAAGCAGCCCGAACTCACAGGTGGGGAATTTTAGAGGTAACTGGAGCTAGCATATGTGAATATGGATTCAGGCTGTAAGACTATGGATTAATGGGGGTAATAATTAAATTAGTCCACTGATTGACTTAGCATAGTACTGAGTACCAAGAAAGTCTATCTTGGGTAGGAGTGGCACCCACCAGTAGGCTTGCAGCACGAATGCCAGGACAGCAGGTCTGCTGCTGCTTCATGGCTTCCTGCCTGCCATGCCATGGACTGTTCTTCCTCTGCCATGCTGGCCTGGCTTAGAGGCTTCCAACTGTGGACTGAAACCTCTATGAACTGCAAGCTGAAATAAACCTTTCCTCCTTTAACGTGTGGATTTGGAGTAATTTGTTTCAGCAGGAAGACAATAGATGAAGATGCCTGCCTTAAGGAAGGGTAGCTTTCAGTGAGTTAACATCATGACTGACTGACCTATAAGCTTTCTGCTCACTTTGTTTTCTGAGTCTGACGATCTTTATGTGTAGAAAACAGAACAACTAGAAATAGTCTGTTTTCATGTTTGCTGTCTACTCAGTTTTACCTTGAGAAATCTGAAACTGGAAAACATTTAGTGCTGACAGAGGACAGAGGTAGGGAGACAACTATGAATTCTTGAAGCTGCCATTTTAACCCATCTATAAGCTTCAAAGAAGATATTCCACAGATTCAGCGACAATCTCCCTGCCAGCCATCGCAGAGCACTTCCAAGCTTCTTTATGTTTCTATGCCCATTTCTTTCAGTCCTCACTGTCCTTCCCTACTTATCTGCTCACTTTCGAGAATTTCTTTCCTCAGTAAAGGCTTTCGCAATTTCCATCCCTCCCGGCACTGTTTCCTCAGGAGATTTAAACTCTTCCTCTAAAATGTTGCCATGGTATTCTGCATACTTCCTTCAAAGAGTATAGCTTCACATACACTTTTCATGTATGTCCACCAGCCAACGTAGGACAATCCACATGGTGAGGTGCTCTGTATAATTTATTTTGGCCCCAGCACTTAAAAAAAAAAAAAAAGAAAAAATGACTATTAGAGGAGTGTATAAGGACACATGTTCTGGAGCTCGGGAGGTAATTGTGTAGGTGATCAGGTCAGTGGCTGTGATCCTCCAACTGCTGTGAACTGCATAGTCAAGAGGATCCTGACAGATGCCACCGAGACACCCCTGGAGAGGTGGCAGGAATGCTAAAGGGCTCAGTCTGAGGTGGGAGCCTTGTGGGAGGCAGGGACAGCTTCCTGGGCCATCATGCTTAGTCTATCTCTATTTGTCTCGCATCAAGAACATGCAATGATGTGAAGCACGTGGCCAACTACAAAGTTCATGTTCTGCTGTCTCAAGAAAACTCACAAATTAGAGACTTGCAGCAGGAAAAAGAGAGCTATGGGTATCCTTGGAGGGACACCAGGCTGCTTTGGAGCTCATCATGAGTAAAGGCCAGAAATGTGTTGTTCATGGTGGCTAACAAAGCAGTGGATGCGGAGCCAGTCCTGAAAGCTCTCACTCTGCAGAAATTGAAAGTCAGGTCACTAGAATCCGTGGAATGGGAGACGTGATGGGAAAAACAGGTCAGGTGGGCGATGGCCAGTTTTTTAAGATTCAGGAGCAACTATCCCAGTTAGAGCTTGAAGAGGAGGAAGCAGGAGAAGGATTCTCCATTCGCAGTGGAGAATTCCATTCAGGTCTGGAAGGAAAACTCAGTGGACGCTGTTTACAACTCACCAAATAGCAGAAATTCTGAGTAATGGCTAGAAATCACCTTGCCAGGACAGAAGGCCTTCTGTTATGGCTTATATCTAGTTGTCTCCCCAAAGCCTCACGCAGTCATGAGGCAGGGACTTCTATAGATCGAGATTTGATCCATGATCCACTGGGATTATGTGATTTAGTACTGATATAGAGTTTGACACTTGACCCATGATCCCTGGGATTATGTGTTTTAAGTACTTCTGGAATTATGGGTGAGGCCTAAGGCGGATAGGCTGAGGTGGAGAGCCTGAATGTAATATAAACAGAGACAGAGAGATGGACTAAATTGTTGCTCTGCTGCCGTGATTGGCTATTGCTCTGCTCCCCTGGTTGGTCTGTTGCCTCTGTCACTGTTTTGTTGCTGTTCTGCAGCCATGAACTGCTGCTCTCTGCCATGTGCCACTCAGCCTTGGAGCTGGCCAAATATAGACTAAAACTTCCAGTAACTGAGCTAAATAAACCTTTCTTTCCTTCATTTTGAGTGTCGGGTATTTGTCCCAGCAACGAGTAAAAAGTAACTAAGATACCGTCCCATTTGGGAACTGTCCTTTCCACAGATTTGATTTAGCACTGATTGACAGTACGAAGCGGCAGTTCAGAATTTCTAATCAGTGCCTCCTATCCACAAAACAAGGTTCTGCGTATATTAGAGTGTACACCAAGTTTCACCTTCTCTTTCTGTAAGATACTACTTTTCCTTTTTATTTGGAGGACCTCTAATCACATAAACTTCATTTTCAGCTCGTTTTTGTCTCTCATGTCTTTGAACATTTTATTGTAACCTAATAATTTTATTTTATGTAGGACTGTAAAAACCTCCTTCTAACAACTCTGAAAAGAGATTAAACTTTTTAAAAAGGATTGTAGAGATAAATACATGTGTGAATAAATGAATAAACAAATGAAGTTTGTCAGCCTGGTAGGAATCCTCAAATTTGGGTGGTCTGGAGGTTTTGCTTGGTAAACTGCCATATCAGATGTGACACAGAGACTGTGGTTTCTTAAAAAAAAAAAAAGAAAGACTTCTTTCTTTGCTTTACTTTGCTTGAGAGTCAGTGGGTTATGATTGGCATCTATTTAACTCTTCCCTATGCTGTATTTTATCATCAACAACTTCCAAAGATAGAAGGATGTTGTGTGACTTTTAAGGAAGAAATATTCCTAAGAGGAAACATGCAGTTCAGAAATCCCTGAATCCAGCGTGCTTCAGCAGATTAATTCAAGGGACTGTTTAACCTAGAAATAACATGGGAGTTACGAGTTTTTTCTGACCCATGACACTGAGTTGATCATACATGCATTGTTGATTGTAGTGAAATACCTGGGGGTGATAGGAAACCCAGCCTTCACAAGAGATGAGCATATTGCATCCTTGAAGTTATGTGGTAGAGGTGCTAGAGAGATTGTTGTGCCAAGCTGTTAACCAAGGTACTTGTCCTTTATTAGTTGTGCATCGGGACAAGCCAGTTACCACAGCAATAAATAGTTCACCTAGAACAAAAGTTTGTTTTACACTACAGAATGACAAAATTATACAAGACCAGTTCCTTACAGACTAGGAGATCTCTGAAAAACATTTTGGCTCCTTCGTAGGGTTCGAAGACTTTTGGAGAAAACCTTTGCTTGGAGAAAAGCTATAGATCTCTGTTGTAGAAGCTGGCACCATGTTCAGGGAGAGTGGCTGGGATGAGTGAGGAACTGTGTTGTGGGACATACATGTTATTTTTTTTTTTTCCTCTGAAACATATGGAGTGTTTTTGACTTGGGATTTCCTCAGATTCTGTTAATTAAATTCACTTATGGGTTTGGGAATGAAAAGACTTGAAGAAGGGGTGAAGGATGGAGAAACCAGGCCTTTTAGAATGTCTTGGCTCATATTTGCACCATAGCTCTGAGAGTGTACTAGCGTTTGCTCAGATTAACAACACTGTATTTTTTAGAAACTTTTTAAGAATTTTATTTATTTATTTGTTTGTTTGTTTATTTATTTATTTATTCTTGTTTCAGAACCTCTGTTTGGTTATTCACTCATCTTTATGGCTGGCTCAGCCCACTCCGAGGGCAGGACTGGCGCAGCATGTGGTGCCGGGGATCGAACCGGTCCCTGAAGCTGCCCAAGCTTTCCCAAGCAGGCACTTTAGACCACTGAGCCATTCCGCCCGGCCTCACAACACTGTATTTTAATTCTGTAAGTTTTGTTTTCTGTGTGTGATTTATCTGTCATAATTCCAGGGCGAGGGGTGTGAATAACTCTGGGCTCTTCACGCTACGAGTTTCCTTGTTACCATAAAGTTCAGTCTCTCGCTCATCACTACATTTAGCACATGTGGGGCACTTGCCATGTTCTAGATTTTGTTGGTAGAGCTATAATGATAAGGAAGAAAAACATCAATTCTTTAAGGAGAATTCTGAGCCTCATCAGGGGGTCGCCACACAAATGCATAATGGTCAGACAATGGAGTCAATGTTAAGAGACATGTACTAAAGGTGTTAGGAACATCAGAAGACTTGACCAGGGTCATATGAGAAAAAAAAGAAATCAAGCAGAGCTGTGAAGATGAAAGGCCATTTGGTAAAGGCCAAGAACTATGGTGGAAGTAGAGGTAAGTATACTGGAAGGACACTGTCTCAAAGGATTTTCTGTATGCTATAAATATCTCCTATCCACATGGGCCAAGCTAGTGGTCACTAAATGATATGCCTGTTGATCACTTGAAATGTGAGAGTTTGAACTTGAGATTTTATTTAATGCAAATTAATTCTAGTTTAAATTTAACCTCACGTGCCTAATGGCTACCATGTCACACAGTGAAGCTCCTAAGATAGCTTTGAGTAATGTGTGTCCTAAGTGGAGTATGGATTGGGCAAAGGGGAAGGTAGCTTCTGCAACGCACAATTTCCACACGATGTGCGTGGTGCCTGTGCAGAGTTACTATGACTGAGTGGTAATTCTATGGATGACAATGACAAATGTTGCGTGATTCCGCCAGGTAACTCACTCCTGATGCATAGATCTACTGAGCGCTTGCACAGTTGCTTTGTTCTCCATTCAGTCTTGTCATGTAATTGTCCAGCCATGACCTAGGTCTCATTTTTTTTTTTTCTTTTCTATCAAGCAGAAGCCATAAAAATTCCTTCTGGGAGAGTAACACGGTAATCTCCTTTGAAGTATTTTGTTGGGAGAAGACCAGCTATTAATACTGAATAGGAAAAATTGCCCACAGTGCCTATGACTACTTCCTGGTGAAGAAGACACTTATCCTCTTTCTCTCTCTGTGTCTGTCTGTCTGTCTGTCTGCCTGCCCCCCCCCTCTCTGTC
Organism: Myocastor coypus; assembly: GCA_004027025.1. Taxonomy (NCBI): domain Eukaryota; kingdom Metazoa; phylum Chordata; class Mammalia; order Rodentia; family Myocastoridae; genus Myocastor; species Myocastor coypus. The sequence goes on along the minus strand of PVJA010015167.1, from coordinate 27,117 downwards.
AGCTTGTCTGCTGTTGTCAAACTCTCTTCCCTTACCAAACCACACCAATAATTTCTTTCATTTATTTGGGAATGTGAGTCTTTCTCTTCTCTTATTTCTATTAAATATATTAACAAGATAATTCTTTTAGGGGAAAGATGGGGAAAAGATCAGTGATAAATTTTCCTCCTATGAGGGATAAAAGCCCCTAGCATTTGCATGGGCACACAATCCTTCTTCTCACATCTTACTGCATCCAGTCTTTCCAACAACTCTGTGAGATGCTTGTGTTCTCATTTCCTCAATGAGGAAATTGAGGAAACTTAAGGGCCTGCCTGCCATCCCTTGGTCATCCAGTGGCAACTGGGATGAAGCCTAAGTTTTCTGATACTTAAATGTTACCAGATAATATGAAAAGGAGATCAGAGAAATGATAATCCTGATGGAAATAATTCTGACAGGAATGACAAAGAGGAGAAGGTAAAGTAAAAGGAAATAGAGGAGAAGATGCTCCTTGTTGACCATTTGCTCTCTTGGTGGAGATTCCAGACACTTTACAGCAGACCTTTGCTTTGAGAAAAACCATGTGGATGGCCACTGACCCTGAAGCTGGTGCCACATGAATTTTGTGTCATGGATATCAATTGGTTGGCAGTAATGGTCATCAAAACATAACCTTCAGTACAGCTTTTCTCCCTTTTTCCATCTGCTTCAAGTGAACATCATTCTACCACAAATGGACCACAGAGGGACTCCAACAGGAGACAGAGCCAGTAGACAGCTTGATGATATTAGGAGTGTACTTTTAGAAATTCGAAAAACAGAAATGAAACTGTCAGCTTTGTACCACAAGAAGCTGTCTTACCTGGGGATATGGGGACAAAACTTCAAAATGTTATAAGAAATTATTTGTAGTAGTGAGCTCTTCAGAGAAAAAAAATTCCAGGTCTCTTTCAAAAGGGAACAAATATGTAGAGATAGTGAAGACCAAGAGAAAAATAGCATACACAGTTTTTAAAGGTAAATTTTATTTTTTCCCAGAGTTTAGCTGTCTCGTAACTGACTTCACTCAGGAAAATGCCAGCATCTTGAAATGTAAATCCTATGATTATTGATCGTTGCCATAAATATTATCTAGTACAAGTTTATAAATAAGCAAATGAAGCAAAACAAGGGACTTGCTTATCTAGAACTACCCAACTAAAGGGAGAAAAATCAGGTTTAAAACTCAAGCCTATCTGAGCCCATAATTATTTTCACAAAAATCTCTGTTAGAAATAAACGAAAGATAGGTGAATCAGGCCTCATCAAATTAATTTTTTTTTTTTTTTTTTTTGTGGGACCGGGACTCAAACTCATGACCTGCATTTGCCAGGCAGGCACTATTTTGTATAGCAGGGAATATCTTTAATAGACAGAAAAGAGAATATGAGAAAATATTTGAAAATTATATATCTAATAGGTAATTAATATCTAGAATATGCAAAGAACTCCCCAAACTGCAGAACAATAGCACAATCCTGATCAATGGTGAGCGAGGGACTAAAATAGATGTCTAGCTAAAGAAGTTGTGTTAATGCCCAATAAACAAATAAATAAATGCTGATTATTATTAACTATTAAGAAACTTCAAATCAAAGTCCCAATGAGATGCTGCTTCATTCCCATTGCAATAACTATCGCAATGCAACCAAACAAAATATTCATTGAAAAGTACATATTGGCGAGACGAGAATGTAAATCAATTGGAACCATTCTGCACTGATATTGGTTATGATAAATGATGCAGCTGCTGTGGAAAATCGTATATTGATTCTTTAAGAAATGAAAAATAAAGGGACAAGGGAGACAGCTTAGTAGAATAAGTGCTTGCCTGGCATGTGCAAGGTCCTGAGTTCAATCTCTGCAAATAGATAAATAGACAAATAAATAAATAACATTACCATATGATCTAGTCGCTATTTTAGGGTATCTACTGAAAGGAATTAAATTGAGTACTCAAATAGATATTTATACACCATGTTCATACCAACATTATTCAAAAACTCCTTCCCCAAGGAGCACAAGTGCCCTTCAGTAGAAGAATGAGGAGTGGAGGAAACATATGTTGTATAGACACTGGACCTGTTACCCAGTGTGAGGAAGGGACAGAATTCCCCTATGTGTTACAGTGTTAATGAACCGTGAGAGCACTGTGCTAAGTGCCCAGAGAGTAAGCCGAGTGCAGAAAGATGACAACTGTGCGGTTCCGCTTACAGGGGGTGAGCAGGGCTGCCTCGTCCCCAGGCAGAAGGTAGAACGGCGAATGCAGGGGCTTGAGGGAAAGCCTGGGGAGCAAGGCGTTTCCTGGCGGAGGGCCTTACTGTGTAGTTCAGGCTGGTACTGGATTCAGCCTGCAGCCCAGGGTGGCCTTAAATTCACAGGGATCCTCCTGCCCAAGCCTCCCTAGTGCTGCGGTTGCAGGCATGTGCCACCTCACCTGGCCTGAGAGTAAGCATTTGAGGGCATGGAGTTTCTGTTGGGGACAACGACGTTCGACAGGTGCACAGCGGCAATGATTGCATAGCCATGTTTAATGTATCTTATTTCACAGAACTGTACCCTTAAAATTGTTCAAAAGGTAAATTTTATGTTACACACGTTTTACCGCAATAAAAAATGTTAAAACATGAAGTTATTATAGTAATAGCACTACATTGATAGTAGTAAGAGAAATTTAAAGTAGTTTTCCAGAAAATAAGCAGCACAGGCCAGGGGTAGTGAGTGACACATGCCTATAATTCTGGAACCCGGGAGGCTGATGTAGGAGGATCACAAGGAGTTCAAAACCGGCCTGTGCTACATAGTGAGTGCAAGATTAGTCTGAACTACATAGCAAGACCCTGTGGTGGGAGCGGGGAGAGAGTACAATCTTTATTTTTCTTGTCTTTAACAAATATCTATTGGATTTCCGCTATGAATCAGGCATGATTCTAGACATTGAGGATGTCTAGACTTTAATTGTGGTAAATAAGGTGGAGAACTTCTTCTCTTAGCACATGAAGTATAAATTCTAGCATCAGAAATAGGTAGCAATCATGTAATAAATAAATAGAAAACTTCTGAACTATAAATGCTTTACATGAAAGGGCAGCCAGGATGCTCTGAAGGTGTGCAGTAGAGAGGGGACGAAATCTTGCAAGTGCTCACCGGAAGCTTTGTACTGCTACTCCGAATCTAGAGCCGCACTGATTTCCCTAGTCCCTCACTTCTGCAAACTAAGTATATTTGTCATACTGCCTTATGAAGAAAAATGTAAATGTTTTGTGTGGCTTCTAAAATGTGGCTCTTAAAATAAAGCCTGTCAAACAAATGAGCTTGATAAAGGCACGTGGTATATGACTTAACTTGTAAGCAGCTGATTCTCCTACCAAGCAAATAGTTTATCAACATTACTTTTAAAAAGTCACTATTGTTTCTTTTAGACCTCAATAAAGGAAGAAGGTAAGATATTTGATTTTATTTATAGGTAAGAAGGCATGGAGATTTTATCCTTTCTGTAACTGAATATTTCTCACCTATAAGAAATCAGATGATGCATATTTCATTCATAAGTTAAGTAACATTTTTGTGAAGTTGAGGATTATACCAAGGACACTATATATGCTAGGAATATACCCTACCCCCAATAGGGTTCATATTTTAAAACAGTTGTTCAAAAAAGTTGAGGATTATACCAAGGACACTATATATGCTAGGAATATACCCTACCCCCAATAGGGTTCATATTTTAAAACAGTTGTTCAAAAAAGTAAATTAGCAGATACATAAATTGTACCCAAGCATCCCCTGTGTTAGAAGGAACAGGAGCAGCCAGCTTATTACTTGTCAAAAGACCAGAAGTCCCTTAGGAATGCATTGCTATAGTCCCAAGTAAGCTGAGGGCAAGTTCTTTCCCCTTGACATGCCACTGTTCTATAGGTTATCCTTTTGCATATCATGGAACCTGTAAATTGGTTATTTTTCTTATTTAGGCCCATAAGCATTTGCCTGTGGCCTTGTAGAAAATGTAGACTTGGTGTAAACTCTTCAGTGTTTGCTTTGCTAATGTCAAGTTTACGCTCAGCATTTCTCTCTCTTCATCTTTTTACATTCATGACAGCATTTGTTGCCTGGCTGTATCCTAATAGACCTTTTTTAAAAAGATATCTGGCAGTTAAACTCAACACATGCTGTAACAACAGGACAAAGAACTCAGGTAAAAATAGGATCTGTGTGCTGCCTGCCCATAGATTGTGAGAAACCTTTGATTCTGAAATGCATTTCTATTTGGAAGATTTTTAAATTGTAAAGAAAAAAATCACCTAACTCTTGAACCAGTGCAGTGTAGCATAAACTACTTAACATCTTGTAGAATACTTGTGCATAATTTCAATCATACCTGATCAAAAACTAAAGGGTAACAACATTAACGCGGCCTCTGATCTCGGTGGCTTTGCCCGAAGCTCCACATTATCTCTCAATCTCTCCCAGACTTGCCTTTCCTAAGAAAGCAGTGGCCTTGCAAAACCCTTTGAGGTGCTGTCACGAATTTAAACTTGTCTGGAATCTTGCTTCAGCTCAGCGAGACAGCTCCAGTAAATGCGGAGCAGCACGTTTTCCTGATCTGTAGACACTTGGCAGAAGCGCTGAGGCCAGCTGAGAGACATGGGCACAGCAGTGTTTTCTACAGCACTTTAATCTGTGTCATCAAATCCTCCGAGACCATGATTAATAGCAGCACTTGAGTTTGTTCTCAAGTTGTGTATTTGACAGTGGTGAACTTTGAGCTACAGCCTCACTTTAAAGATTCGCTTTGACACAGACTTTTCCTGTAATCCTTCCATCTCATTAAGTCCCCCACAAATACCGTGGAGTGGGACGTTTAATGCTATTGTCATTAGCTGTGTGTTTATTGCGCCATCATAAGTGCTCGGATGAGGCAAAAGGAGCAAGTCTCACTCAGGCACGGAGTGGCCAGCTTCACACACAGCAGTGCTGTCACCAGCGTAGTCTCTCAATGTCAGTTTGGTTAAGAACAGGGAATGTTCAATTAAACTTACGTGGAACTACGAGTCCCATGATTGGTCCCACATAAGATTACTTTTCTTTCATATTATTAGTTGGATTAAATAAAACTTTTCCCATTATTTTTTATTTTCTTCATCCTTTGGATTTCAATTTAGACAATATTCTTTCTTTTCTTACAGTTCTTTTTCTAGATTGTTGCTGCCCTTAGAAAAAGGATAAAATGGGCCACACGTGTAATTTTAGATTTTCCAGTGGCCACATTAAAAAAGTGAAGTTAAATTTAATAGTCGATTGTACTCAGTGTATTCTAATTATCATTTCAACGTGTAATTAACATAAAACTTATTATGGAGAGATTTTACATGCCTTCCTTTTTGTACTCTGTCTTTGAACTCCATATTTTATACTAATGGCACACTTCAATTCAGTTGAAGTACTGGACTCTCAGTATAACACTTCCAAAACAATAAAACTGTGTTTAATAATGAAATATTTTGCACTGCTTCTGTCTTTAAAAATTAAGCTAAAATTAAGATGAAGAAAAATTAAGAATCTAGTCTATAGTTATATTAGCCACCTTTCAGGTCCTCCGTAAATGGGTATCTTCACGCTGAAAGCTATCATTCTCAACCATCAGTGAGAAAAAATAGTTCTGGGTTTAGCAAACTTAATCATAATCTATTGAACACTTAAACATCTGCAGTCCTATTCCAGAATTATTGGAAAAACGAGAATTATGGGATTCAGATCCTAGGATTTATATGGAACTTAGGACTAAAAGGGCATCTTTTGGTTGAAAAAAGTAAGGACTGATGTCTCAGTAGATTAAAGTATCTGCTCAGGCAAACACAGTGGCCAGTCTTCGATCCTCGGTGTGCCCTGCTGGCCACAGTCACGGGGTGGACTGAGATGGCAACGGAGACAAGACTGGGCGTGGTGGCGCATGCCTGTAATCCTAGTGCTTGGGAAGCTGAGCATAGGGGGATCACTACAAGTTCCTATATAATGAGACCCTGTAGACCCTGTACTAAAATATATATATATAAATAAATAACAAATAAATACATACATAGTAAGGACTAACGATAAGCTGATAAAAATGGGATTATCAGACCTTCAAAACTAGTAGTGGGGCCTGGCGGGATGGCTCAGTGGTCTAAAGCGCCTGCGTGAGAAAGTTTGGGCGGCTTCAGAGACCTCGGTTCGATCCCCAGCACCACATGCTGCACCAGCCCTGCCCTGGGGGAGAGCTGAGCCGGCCATAAAAATAAAATAAATAAACAAAAGTTCGGAAACAAGAAAAAAATAAAATAAATAAATAAATTTAAAAACAAAAGAAAACAAAACAAAAAAAAAAAACTAGTAGTGCCGGGGCTGGGGAGATAGCTCAGCGGCATATGTGCTCGCCTGGCAAGCACAAGGGCCTGAGTTCAATCTCTGGTAAGAAAATAAAAATATGAAAAGAAAAAGAAAATAAATAAAAATTAAGATAAAATAAAATATGAGTAGCATCAGAGCATGACCATGTTAGTTTTACATTAACAGCATGAATGTGAGAGTTTCAAAATGAGAACAGAGGGCTGACACATAGTAGGTGTTTTGGGTTAACATTCTTTACCTGTTATATCCATCAGAGTAGCCATAGTGTACTTAATAAGTAAAAGGGGGAAAAACTCTACTTATCCTTCTAGGTGGCTTCTCATGTGACTCGGGATGGTATCTCTATAAAGGCAAATGTTAGACGATTATTAAAAAAGGATTTTGTTTCATGTTAAGTGAAAATGATTTTGAGCTTATAAATATTAAGTACACATGGCATGCTAATGTTACACGTAATCTGGAAAAATGATGTGATTAGTGGGGTGTGGGGGGGTGCATGCATATAATCCCAGCACTCAGGAGGCTGAGGCAGGAGGATCTATGGGAGTTTGAGACCAGCCTGATGTACACTGTGAGCTCAAGGCCAGCCTGAACTGCACAGCAAAACTCTGACTCAAAAAGAAAAATGAAAGAAAGAAAGAAAGAAAGAAAGAAAGAAAGAAAGAAAGAAAAGAAAGAAAGAAGCAAGGAAAGAAAGAAAGAAAGAAAGAAAGAAAGAGTGATTGAGACTAGGTTTCAAATTTATTTATGAAATAATAGAGATAATGGAGTCAGACTGGGCAGATAGTGTGGAAATGCATGAATTTCTCAGCAATGTGTGGGGCCAATAGGCTGGCTGGTGGACTAGATCCCAGTATGGCTGGTCGACTGCTGATCCCTGGAGAGTGGAGTTTTCCTTCCCACTGAGTCTTCTCTAGATGATCTGCCTTTGCTTTTCTTCTCTGCCACATGGCTTTGGATGCAACTGAGGCTTTGAGAAAGGGGCTCATGTCAAGGCTTCTAGGCTGGCAGACAAGATAGCAACATTTGATGGAAATGTGCCTGGCTTGTGTAATGCAATGATTTAATTAATGATGTTCAAAGACTAAACTACCACCCTCCGCTGTAAGCATTACAGGAACCAAGCCTCCATGGAGAACAGTGAAGTAATGGAAATCCAATAAAAAGTAAAGTCGAGTTGGCTCAGATAAGGGGAAAAAAGGAGATATCAAAGAGGAGGCTGGCCTTGTCTGTTTAGCTGACCCACCATAAACTTCAAGAAAATTCTCCCAGGCCCCAACACTATCTTTCATTCTGAAGTGAAAATAGGATGGATAAGGAGGATTATCACCATGGCTTCTAGAGACTGTGATTTGTTTCTGCTGTTACTGAGTTTATAAAAAGAAAACTGTGTTGTTCCCAAAGTGACTCATTTATGGGCTTCCAGAGTGGGATGATTCTATACGTTCTTGAAGTATGTGAACATAAAAAGCCCTACTAAGATGACTGTCACTTTTACAGATTGAGTCAAATGCAATATCTCATGAAGGTTATGATTAAAGTTACTTTTAAATTCATTTTGTACTGGTGGCGTATTTGGCTAGGCACATAAGAGTCCTGACCACTGACATTGTGGAAAATAGTATTTTTTTTTTCCTTTGGAATTTAGTCTTTGTATTATCTTCCTTATAGGAACGTTTGTTTTTCTAAATAAATAGCTTGGGGTTTCTCTGCAGACTATTTGTTTTCTATTGGAAATTAGGAGCAGACATTTTCACTGTTAAGCATCTGTCGCTTTAACTGAAGAAAGACAAAGAATAGTGAGGCTTTCTTTTCTCTTCCTTCTTGTTCCTTTAGACTCATTCTTGTTATCCTTGCTCCTCCTTAGATCTTATACGAAGTAATGTACTCATGGAAAAAAAAGGTGGGAGAGAGGGAAGGAGGGAAGAGAGGGGCGGAAGAAGAGAGGGAGAGAGAGAGAAAGCAAGAGACAGAGACAGAGACAGAGAATATGAGCTCTAGGGATGCTGGCGCCACTTGAAAACTAAGTAGAAATAGTAATACTCGCAAATACTCTTGACTGAGCATTCTCTCTCTCTCTCTCTCTCTCTCTTTTCAAATAGTCTTGAGTTTTTCCTTTCCCTCACATAACATTATCGAGGTTTTATTGTTAGGAGATAAGTAGTGGTGTTTTATTTCATAGTCCGGAAAACATAAGACCCATTAAGATTAAATAATGTAACAAAGACACAACAAGGGAAGATTCAAGCCAAATATTTCTTACTCTGCCCTATTTCAGCAAAGCGCATTCTATCAAAGTGTGTAGATAGAATGAGGCAGTAGGCAATGAAAATCTGAAACTTGACACCCAGCCCCTCCTTCTACTCAGTGACTTCTCTTTAGACTACTGTGCTTTCCTTTCCCTTTGCTTTCTTTCTTTTCTTTCCTTTTCTTGTCCTTTCCTCTTTCTTTCTTTGTTTCTCTCTCTGTCTTTCTTTCTTTCCCTCCCTCCCTCCCTTCCTTCCTTCCTTCCTTCCTATGGTATTGGTGATGAACTAGGGACCTTGTGCTTGCCAGGCAGGCCCTTACACCCCTGAGCCATATCCCCTGCACCCTGCTTCCCTTTCTTAATTGACCTGTAGTATCATATGCTATTGTGTCTGCTCTGCTCACTGTCGTGTTATGGCAATAAAAGCGTCCGGACTTTCTAATATACAAAAAGTGATGAAAGGAATATGCCCTGATTGATTAACACATACGCACGATTGGAGACAGTGCAGGCTGGAAGCCCGGCACAGTGTGACCCCAGGAAGCTTTGGCGCTCACAGCCAGTGCTTCAGGTCTGATTACTGTGCCACTTTTCATTTGGTGGAGGAGGGGTGGAGGATTTTTGAAGATCAATACTATGTTTTCTGTGTCAAGTAGAATTGTACATTCGCTACACACATGAGCACATTTGCTTTTAAAAGGAAAGTCTCCACAGTAGATTCTGTTCTCCTCACTTTTGTTCCACGGATATAGTCACTGAGTCGCCAAGATAGATGAATGTGCCAAGGCCACTTGGCTGGCAAGGGAGAAAGTCACAATCTGCAGCCGGAGGTCAGACGCCCTGCTGCTTGACCCCCCGCAGCGCCTAATGGCGCTCCAGCATTCCCGCATGAGGCTCTGTGAGGCCGCGATGCAGTCCTCCCAAATCGCTTCTCACCCGGGACTCTCTGTACCACGAATCCTTTAATCTTTTCACAACTGTAGGGCGCCAATACAATGCTAGAGAAAGGAGCACGTGCTTTTGGAGACGAGATACAGCGAATGAATAGGGTGCGGCGACGGGTATTCATTCTTCCTTTTCACTTGTGGAACACAGCCTTCCGCCTCCAACACACACACACATACACACACACACACACACACACACACACACAATTTTAGTTTGCAACTGACGTATTATCTAAAACCAACTGACAGTCAACTTCTTGCTCACATGCATCTCTTGAGAGTTTCTTGCTGAGAAAGAGTAAGTGTAGTTTTTCTAGATGGATGAGAAGCGGTTCTTATTTTATACCGTTTACAGAGACTGCCTGTCCAGACCCCAGAACAACCCCACAGAGCTAGCTGAGTAAACAGAGCACGACTGTCCCAGAGTGTCCCTCCAGTTCCCTAACTGAACGGGGCCCTGCACAGTGACCGAGGATACAATGTGTGAGCCAAAACACACGAGCTCTTGAGCGCAGTCTGTTTCTTTCCCCCCAGCTTTGTGAAATCAAAGTTGGAGGCACCACAGGAGCTCTTTTAAAATGTCCTGGCCAGCTTGCTGCGGCCCAGATGTTGTTCCAGTCTCTGGGCTGCAAGCTCCAATCACCGCACGCATGGAGCGGCGCGGCTGCAGACCCGCTCGCCTCCGCTGGCACTGCTCTGTCGAGGCTGCAGATGCCACAGCCCGTTTCTTTGAAGTCAGTGTGTTTTTTAAAAAAACATCCTTTTAGACAGATTTGGCCCAACTTCTCATTATATAAGCTGATCTGTTGGAACATCTGTCACAGTGAGTTTCAGGTCCCCACCCTCCACGAAGTATAATAGCTTGACATTAATAAATAATGAGGCAGTGGTGAGTTTAACACATATATTATGAGGTACTGAGGCTAACATGGTAGACTTTCATCTTTTAGGAAGACCGAAAGCCTAGATTAAGCAAACAAGGGAAACACAGCTAGACCCCAGATGAAAACTTGCAAGTATCACTCATTTAAAAAATATTCTGATGTCTCTCACATAATCGGCTATCTCTCTATCACACAAATTGACAGAAGGTCATTGGGAATGGCTGACGCTTCGTAGCTGGAGACTATTAACAGTATAATTTCCATTCTACACCCCCTGGGTTACGCTTCTCTGAATATACTCTTCTGTCCAGAGAAAGTATTTTCTTAGCAGAAATGATCGCTGTTATTTTGTCTTGTGTTGACCTTCACCGCAGCGGATGACTGCGTGCTTCCTGGCGCATGGCTCTTTTGTGCGTGTCATCTGGCCTACCTCCTACGTGAGTGCACCTAGGCACCATAAGCAGGCGCCGCACACTTTATGCAAACACAAAAGACAGAATCTGGTTATTTTCTGGCCTGAAATCCAACAGTTTTGAAATTCAGATGGATGTCCACTTCTTCACTGTCAAAGGTATTCTAAAATCAAGGCGTTCAGGTTCAGTCCGATAAAATGGTAAACAGGATGTGGTTCTAGCCCTTGTTCCTAGGCACATAGAAACCCTAATGTTGTATACATTTGCCCTGTACTTAAGTGTCCATCTTCTGCCCATCTTTTACATCATGAAAGTTCTTTGAAGTCAGGGATAGTGTCTAGAAGCTAAACTCAGGGGTGGTATCTGTCTGGTTTAGCGCATACAGCTCAACTTCGTGTCACGCTTGTGGATGCTTAATACATACTTAATGACAAAGGAGTAGTGCTATAAGGGAGCATGGGTGCTATTGTCTCCATTCAGAAATGAAAGAATGGAAGGAAGAGATGAGCTGCCTGAGGCCAACGCCGTAAGCCTGTTGCCAAGTGCAGCAGATTTGGGCATACACACTCACCTTCAGTGTTGGCTTAGAAGCTTGCTAAAATCATAATAAAAAATTACAGAACTTTGAGAGTCTAGATTTTAAGGTAAAGGTAGTGTGGGGGCCAGAGAGCACCGCACACTGCGATGACCAGCCCAAATCAGTAGGCCCTGATGATGCCCAAAAACTGACAGAAAATTTCTGTGTTGCACAAAACCTAGGAGTTACTTCCTTAGTCTTTTAATGAACACTACAGTCGCAGTTGAATGTGGTCAGGAAGAAACTCCATTGCGTTCCCTGGCAATGGTTCAGCACATTCTGCCAGCCAGGGTTTTTAGACATAAAGAATGTGACCCACTATAGGCTTGCAGGCTGCATGACAAAGACAATTAATTGCTCCTGTCCACACTCACCCCTGGAATGAACCTGTCTAAAAGTGATTAAGGGAATAGATATGTATCCTCTTGTATGTGCCATACTTCCATTTATTTTCAACTGTAATGCAAATTTTCATGTAGAGATTGATTTATTTTAATTAATTTCTTTTACCTTCAGACTATGATGCTATGTAAGTGTCTGTGCAACTTTTGCTTGACTCAGTAAGAAAATGTCAGCCAGTTTAGATGACTTAAACTCACAGTGTGTACTAGATAGTTTTGATATTTCTTTTTGCTATGAACCAAAATAATTTTAATTGGAAAACATGCCTGAATTATTAATATTACAGTCATTTAAACTGTTATACCACCTTTTAGTAAGCAAGTTGTGGCTTGATCTTAAAACTCAGAAAGGAGAGCAAACTGATTGTAAAAATAGTTACGTGGGGAGGAGGAGAGATGCATATGAGCAAAATATGTTATTTACATTTATCACCTGCCCATTGTGAAGCTAGAGAACAAGGCAGGAAAGGGAGACACGGGTGATGAAAGTGATCAAAGAAGGCTATGTACGTGTAAAAATATGCAAAGTAAAACACACTATCTTCAAAACTGATTAAAAATGAGTGAAAAAACTGTTACATATGGTTGTAATAATTTGTTATATGATACACTACATCTTCTTAGTGTTGACTTAGTTTAACAAAATCTTATGTAATGCCATTGATGATGGTGTAAAGTTCAACCCTGTTTAGTTTATGTATTTGCCAAATGCCTATTAACACAATACTTGCAAACTCTTTCCACTATTGATTTTGGGTCTTTGGGATACCCTGGAGGTTTCCCATGTATGATTATTGCTTTCTTCCTCACTATAAGAACCTTCATTTTATTTTGTGAATTATTTGTTTTCCAAGACTCCATCGAAGATCTTGGTGACTGAAGTATTTTTCAGGCCAATAAAATATAAATTTGTGTGTCTTTATTTCTTGAAAATCTTTCTTATTGTGAACTACTTTTTCTCTCCTCTCCTCTCCTCTCCTCTCCTCTCCTCTCCTCTCCCCCTGCATTCTCTTCTTTTTCACCTCCTGATTTTTTTCTTCTTATTTAAATTACAGATATAATCCTACACATGAGAGAGCTATATGTGAGACATTAAATTCAAGTAAAGACAAATTTCAAGTTTAAGATTTAAGGAGAATGTAGAGCATCGTGTACACCAGGCAATAGATTCCACTTTTCCTAGAAGGTCAGTCTTTGATAGGGGTTAAAGTCAAAGAGTAGATTGAAATGAGAGTCTGTTGTAGGGAAGAAAGAGTCATTAGGATCATGAACCATCTCACAAAGGGTTGAGTCAGAAACTAAAATTGGGTCAGGATCAATACGATAGGAAATTAAGTACTAATAAAGTCTAGAATCTGACTTTTAGATGGAGAATGATTTAGCTGGATAGCCAATATGAATATTCAGATTTTCTTTCCTGGTTTTCCATTTCCTTCCTTTCTCCTTCTTTCCTTTCCTATTTATAGTTTTATTATAGCACAGCAATATGGATCTTGGGGGCTGGGGAGATAGCTCCATGGCACAAGTGCCTGCCTGGCAAGTGCAAGGTTGTGAGTTTGAACCCTGGTCCCGCAAAAAAAAAAAAAAAAAAAAAAAAGCAATACGGATCTTGGCCAAAGTTATAGGTTTGGGGTGTGAATACGTGTTTAGCCACCAAGTTTAAGATCCCACCAAAGGAGAGTTATATACCACATGCATGTAGCAATAAACTAGAATGGAAAGAGATACTAATCTTAGGACAATAATGACTAATGTTAAATAAAAAAACAACTCACCAATTTCTTACACCTCTTAATCCCTCTTTGAAACATATGATTTAGAAAATTAATTGTTATTGGGATCCATAACATAATAACCCCCAGCTGCGCAAGTATGACAAGCTCGCAGGTTTACTTTGTAATGCTGTTCCTTGGTCCGGAGCAAGTTTTTAAAAAGAAATTTAAAAAAACCTAAATGGATGTGCCTTCACTGAGCACTCCATCTTGCATTCACCTTTCTCTGTCTAGATTAATGGAAATCACTCATGTATGGGGTGTGTGTAGGTGTGAGAGAATTTATGTGTGAACACGCATGTGTCTCCTGCATATTTGGAATATGTTAAACTCCTTCATGATGAATGTTTGGTTTATTACTATGTGGGGCATGGGTTTGGACAGCAAGAATGTTGCTGCTGCCCTTTCTGGAGACGTCAGGAACAAACAACCCAAGAAAATCTATAGGGTTCTGCCAGATGGGTTTTAAAAAGTAGGTCATGTTTTGAGCCCACCAACTTTGATGACATCTCCCTAACAGAGACTGGATTCCTAAGTGTCAGGACAATACAAATGAGGTTCTAAAATGGTCTCTGGATCTGTTACAACTTCCAAGTAAAGCTGGGAAAAAAGCTGCAGAGGAAGCCTCTAAGGATTTGCGAATGTAAAAATCATGCCGGGCAGCCCTGAATTCATTGCTCTGTCTCCTCTTTTTCTTGATGGAAGAGACTGGGATTGAGTCAGTCTTAATGGAACTAAAATGATGTGGAGATTTCCAGGGAGTGAGAGTTGGGCTGAAGGAGTGTCATTTTTTCTTTATCAATGAGGAGTTTAAAGTATATAGACATTACAATCTGGGCAGATTTTTGTGTCTTTTCCTTAAAGTAGTTTGTTCATGACAACAAAAAAGTTAGAAGGGTAAGGCATACCGTTGTGAGGAGGACAGAAATTTCAACGTCTTACAAATTGTCTCACTATGTGTGCTTGGGAGGCCTTTTTGATAATAGAATTATCTACAGTAGGGCTATCTACTCTACAGTTTACAAGCTTGAAGCTCAGAGTAAAAGATTACAAGTGTAAAAAAACTCACAAAACTAAGATAAAATGCCCTTGTGTGTTTTTCACTCTACAGCCTTGGGGAAGGGAAATAAAATACTTTCTTAGGTCCAAATGCCTGTGATTTCCCAAGCTTCATCCCTCATTGCTAAGTGAGGACAACAATTGGAATCCAGAAGTTACATTTATACATCAGCACTTAGCCTTCAGGGGCATGAAGGATGAAATAGCCTTCCTGGATTACTCCTTGTTGATTGTTCAAATGTCCATCTATCAGAAATCTGTTTCCTAACTTCAATTCCTTCTAATATTGTTGATTTAGACATACTTTCCTATTGCTTTTTTTTTTTCTTTCGGTATTAGGAATCAAACTTACAACCTTGTGCATGCCAGGCAGACGTTGAATATCTCTGGCTCTCATTACCTTCTGTCTTGTTCCAAGAGTGTGTGTACTTTTGCCCTTACTCATGATCCATCTACATATGAGATCTATAAATATTTCTTTTTATATAGCTTCTTCATCTTGAGTATATTTTTGCTAATATAAAAATTTATTATCTATATGTAATATATATAGTTATATAGTTATATAGTTATACAGTTATGGTTTACGTCCAGTTGTCCCCTCAAGGCCTCATGCAGTCATGGGGCTGGGACTTCTAAAGTTTGAAACTAACTCATGATCCACTAGGATTATGTATTATGTGTTTTAGTACTGCTGGGATTATGGGTGTGTGTACCTTCCCTAGCCTGGCGTGATAGCCTGAATGTCACATAAGAGAGGCAGAGAGACAGACTCTCTCTGTTGCTCTCTATTGTCCTGGTTGGTTGGCTAATTCTGTGTCTATTGTTGCTGTTCCACTGCCATGAACTGCTGGCCTCTGCCGTATGTCCCTTTGCTTTGGATTCACTTGAGTATGGACTGAAACCTCCAATAACTGTGTGCTAAATAAACCTTTCCTTCCTTCACTTTGGGTGTCAGGTATTTGTCCCAGCAACAAGAGAAGAGTAATTGATTATATATATATATATATATATATATATATATATATATATATATATATATAATGGTATTTGCATTCACTTTAATTGTTACTAACCATCCCCATCTTGTCCATTTTCTCTCACCCAAACCTGCTGTTGAGTAGAGATTTATCCAGTATGGAGATAACATCGTTCAACTGAACACAAATAAGGTGATTTTCTCTGAAAACAGTGAAATATTTTAAAATCATGTTTGTAGTTTCTGTGCAATGCATGATAACTGTACTTCTTATGCAACAGCAATTTAAACTGAAAGTGGGAAAGTTAGCTGCCCCAGCTCATTACCTGTGGGTGGGACAGGAAGCTGCACACTGCGCAATCAGACAGTACACATTCTTAAGAAGCTCTGTGAGAAGACTAATAATACAAGCTATTTCATCTGGTTTTCAACAGAGGTTATATATTTTCTTTTAAAATTTACATGGATTCTCAGCTTTACTATTGTTATAGAGTCCAGAAGCCTCTAGAAGAGGGGAAATAAAAGGGAATTTGATAGTCCACAGAA
>PVJA010015167.1:0-10783 GCA_004027025.1 Myocastor coypus | reverse complement strand
AGAGAATAATAATATCACCTACTTCATAGCAATGTTGTCTCATAAATGTAAAGTACTTACAACAATGCACATAATCTCACTATGTAATCATAGTATTGCTACACTTGGTACATGTGTACACACTGGCAACATGCTTTCTATATTTGGGTGGTGTTGAGCACAAGAAGATGCATACTGAAGTTCTACGTGTTCGTGGGTAGATTTTGGTAGGAGACTGATGCTGATGCTATATGAGATATACATTCTGTAGTAGTCAAACTGCTTAATCGGAATCCAGTTTGTCTTCACTATGAAAAGAGTATGCATTTACATATCAACAGTTATTTATGCCTTTAAAATAAAGAACTTAATGAAAATAATGTTTAGTATAGTTTAGATCCTAATGATAGGTAGTTCTCAAATATGGAGAGGGCCCTGAAAATAGCTTGTGAGAATGAACCCCAAGCCTTTGAGTGTGTGGTATAGAAATGAGATTGTGGGGGTGTTTGGGACTGAATAGCAGTGGCAGAAAGTGGTGTCTGGATCTCTGGTTGAATTCTTCAGGAGCACTGAAGTAGCTCTCGCTCACAGGGACCCACTATCTCTACCAGGGACAAAAGCGAACTTTCTCTGAGGTAATATTTCCTAGAGCATAATGTCAAGCTGTGAATTCACATGGAAAAATGACAAACACACTCATTAGGCTGCTATGAAGGAAAGTCAGTAGAAAAAATGAACTACAGATTTTGACCATCATGAACTTTTAAATTTAAGTTTTTTATGTATTTAGTAGTCTACAAGATCTCACTACACAGATCAGACTCGCATTGATCCTCCCGTTTTTCAGTCTCCTTCCCACCATGCCCAGTCTCACACACCAGCGTGTGTCAGCACACGCTGGTGGTAGGACCGTTATGACATCCAACCCAAGCCTTAAGTCTGCCTAGGCAGGTTCCTTAGTTCACTGAGCTGTCTGGCCAGCCTATGACCTTCTAAATTTAAAACACTCAACAAAGAAAGCAACCACAGAGATGAGTATAGAACAACAAAAAATACAAATAACCTGTAGACATGAAAAGAAGAGTGTTGTAAGTTTCAAACCTCAGTGGACTGGTAATAACAACAGCTGAGATATCTTTGAAGAAAGAATTAGTGAATTGAAAAATTATCTGATAAATCTGTCTAGTGAAGCAGGAACATTGATATCCAATGCGCTAGTAAGGCTAAGGGATACAAAAGGTGGAATTGGAAAATCTTACAGAAGAGACGCTCCAAAGGCTGTGAGAATGGAAGAGAGACTACATAAAGCAAAATGATGGCTGTGAATCTCAGAAAACCGATAAAAATTATTTCAATATTTTTAAGGAGCAAAATGTAGCCCAGGCAGGATTTTAAAAAAAGAAACATATCCTAACTGCATCATAATAATATTTCACAACATTGATACAAGGAAAAAAATACAGAAAGTAGCCAGAGAAAAGAGGATAGATCCTCTCTGTACAAGAATAGCAAATGATGGCTGTGTCCGGAAAATCCACAATGAGGGCCCAAAGGCTGCAATAATGATCCCACAATGGTGATAAGAAACAACTACCAAACTATGACTCTTCCTTTCCTCCCTAGCTCTGTCTTTGTAGACTGAGGGGAAATTAAAGTTTTGTATAGATAAGTAAAAATGCATTTAGTACAGGGTGTACAGGGTCTCACTATGTCAACTGGACTCGCAGTGATACTCCTATTTGCAGCCTTGTGCCACTACACCCAGTCTCAGTCACAGTCAAGCAGGGCTCACAGTTGGCAGGCCCAGGGATCAAACTCCTGGGCCCTGTGTCTGCCTAAGCAGGCACTTTAATCTGCTGAGCTATCTGGCCAGCCCCCAGAGCCAGGAATCTGCTCTGAAGGAATTTAGATGTCCACTTCAAGATAGAGGAGACTGATCTCAGATGGAAAGTCTGCATACAAGAAAGAATAGTAGTAAGCATTAAATGATAAAACTTTGGGTAAATCTAACATGGTACAAAACAACACTGTGTAATTTATGTTGTTACAAAAGAGACAGAACTGAAATATTAGCTAATCATAGCATGCAAGTTTAGTGGAATTACTAATTACTCTTTTTTTTTTTTTTTTTTGTGGGACCAGAGTTAGAACTCACGCCTTTACACTTGTCAGGCAGGCACTTGCGCCATAGAGCTATCTCCCCAGCACAAAACTAATTACTCTTAACTTTTATATTTTTTTAGGGTTTTAAGATTTTTAATTTAATTTAATTTAATTTTTGTCTTTTTGAGACAGTGTTTCCTTATGCAGTTCAGGCTGGTGTTGAGCTCACTTTTGTAGCCCAGGCTGGTCTCAAACTCACACCAATCTTTTGGCCTCAGCCTCCCAAGTGCTGCGATTACAGGCATGTGCCACCACACTGGCAAGATTTTTAATTTTGGATGCTACTGTTATATATACAAGGTAAAATTTCAAGCATTTTTACCAAAAGGTCAAAAATAGAGCCAGTGGAAAGCTGAAAAAATTATAGAATTTGGCTTTTAGAAAGCAAAGCTCTGGTCTAGCACCTGCCAGATTGTGTAGTAAAAGTGTTCCTACCAGGACAAATACCAAGCTGTACCACGTGGTCACAGAACTTGAAGTGGGAAGACGCATGAGCAACAGATTCTCAGACTGCACAACCAGTCGTTAATAAGTAGGGCACACAGAGAAAGAAAAATTGAGCACAGAAAAATTTAACAAATGATTTGAGTGAAAATGATCAAGAAGGGGGCTGGGGAGATAGCTCAGTAGAATAAGTGCTTGCCTGGCAAGTGCAAGGCACTGAGATCAATCCCTGGTACCTCAAAAAAAAAAAAAAAAAAAAAAAAAAAAAAAAAAAAAAAAAAAAAAAAAAAAAAAAAAAAAAAAAAAAAAAAGAAAAGAAAATGATGAGGAAAAGAAAAATGCAGCAAGTATGGGACAAATAGAAACTAAAATGGGGATGATAAATATATTTAAAAAGATTGTTCAAATCATTGTAATAGATGTAAATGGTTGAAAATTGGAATATATATATATATATATATGTATATATACTCATTGCAAAAGGATAAACAGAACTAAAAGGATAGATCAGTGAAATGATGAAAACTAAGAAAGCATTTTTCTTGGAAAGTCAAGCTGAGGAAATATTGCAGGGAGGATAGCGTGATTACATTAGCATAGATGCATAGTACTCACTAAGTGTTTATTTCACGCTTCCTTATGTTAGCTGGTACTGTGTGGCTAGAGTCGCAAGAAGGTGGCTACATGGTCATTCGTAGCTTCATTTCTTTAGGATAACCAAATAGCTTTAAGATGACCAAAAGGTCACATAAGTCTTCAACAAATAGCTACTTAATTTCTACTATGTCCTGGTTATAGTAATTGGATCAAGGCATTAAACTAGGCATTTTAGTTTTTTTTATTATTATTTTACTGTATTATTTTAATTGAGTTGTTTTTTTAGTGGAGGTTTATGTTTTGTTTTTGGTACCAAGGACCAAACCCAGGGCTTCTGGCTTTCTAGGCAAGCATTCTACCACCCAGCCAAATTCCCAGCTCCTAAACTAGGCATTTTAAATGATTTTTCTTTCTTTCTTTTTTCTTTTCTTTTTTTTTTTTTTTTTAAGTTTCACTCTCATTTAAATGGATTTAAGTCAAAAAGACCTGTGACTTGCTTCTACAAACAATTATGTTCACACTGTGTTGTCGTATTCCCCAAGATGCACTCCTAGATTTACTAGATTATAGCCACATGTGTATGGCTCCTTCACCTCCTCCTCCTGTACATGAGGCAAATAGTCACAGACATCCAGCAGCAGAAGTGAATTCTTTCAGTGTTGAAGCCATTGTTGTATTACATTTATCACACAACAGACAGATTAGAATGGTATCTGTATATTTTACCAAACTATACAACTAGAGTTAGAGAAAACAAAATTTAAGACGACCTTTAACCCAATAATCATCAAGCTTCTGGTTTTAACCTTGATATGGTGAAAACTACATTTCATAATACATACTTGTATACATACAAATATGTGAAATAAAATTCCAAAGCTAATTTTTTTTTAAATTTTATATATTTAGTACAGAGTCTCACTATGTAGCTGAGACTTGCAATGATCCTCCTGTTTTTAAGCTCCCAAGCACATGGGGTTACAGGCATGCGCCACCATGTCTGATTTTGGTCTCTGGCTCAGTATGCCCGGGTGTGGGGCTAATGTGGCATGTGGTACCTGGAATTGAACCCTGGTCCCTGTGCTTGTCTAACCAGGTGCTTAGTCCACTGAGCTATCTCACTGGCCCTTCCATGGATAACTTCTAATGTTCCATAGCAGGGTAGGGTAACTATGGTTAACGGGACTTAGAGGTATATTTCAGAATCAATAATAGAGAGGATTTGAATGCTCCCAACAGAAAAAAATGATAAATTCTGGAGGTGATAATGTACCAATTACCTTAATATGATCATTACCCATTGTACTATGTATTGAAATATCACACCTACCTGCATGCCATCAATGTGTACAATTATTACATGCCAGTTAAAAACAGTTTTCTATAGTCTCATTAAATAATATGTGATGATATTTTCTTTTTTGTCTATACGGTTCTATCCTGTCCTACCTTTCTAAAAATTGCCTATTGAGGCACAGTAAATTGATTTTATGTAGTACTAATGCCTACAATTCACAGCTTGGCAAATACTGACCTCAGTCATCTCTCTTACTACATGAGAAATGCGAAGCTCAGAGGTAGCAAACAAGTTATCTCAGGTCACAGTTATAGCAGAACTGGACCTAGGAGTCAGGTTTTCCAGTTCAGAGGGTTTCACTCTTTATTTGGGGTGACTTCCTTCCCCATTGGAATCCTTTAGTATAAGAACAGGAGAGAAAGGACGCACACCCTGTATCTTACCTAAGGCTCTGTGCTTCCTTCTCCCTTCTGCTTGGCCCTGGTCAGTGTGGCCAGGGAACAAAGCCCTTCATAACCAGCTGAGACTGGAATTCTTGCTCCAGGAGAGCTGGCATTTGAAGAGCGACTGCATTTTTCCTAAGCAGGGCAATTTAGTCCCAAGGCAAATCAAACTGTGGCGCAGAGCGTGAGGTGAGTGTGCCTTTGCGTTTTCATTTGTCTTCCTTTAATCCAACAGGCTAAGCATTTGCATTGGAAAGAGAAGATTATTATCTTTGGCCTTCGCGCCTCTCCTACAGTGTTTTTCTTAGGAATGTGTTAATAGCTGCAAAGATCTTAACACGTCTTCAAGTGCCTCTCCTGTTAGGAGATTCTTCTTGAATGTGGGAAAAGTGCCTGTCAGTTAGGCTGGTATTTAAGCAAAGCCAAAATGTTTCTGACAAGTCGATTATGCTCTTGCTGAAAACTGGCCCATCTTTACGGAATCTGCAGCTGGAAGCTTCAGAAGGCGAGACGTTTTTCTTGCCATGCCTGATTTTTTCAGAGCTCATTTCGTTCCCTAGACATTTGGGTCCAAGTGATGGCTAACTCCAGTTTATCCATTGTAGACAAAGATTTGGAAGTTTCCAATTTCAAAATCTTGGGGTTTTTTTGCCCTTTTTTTTTTTTTTTAAAAAAAGAGCCTTTCACTCCAGTAGCTACTTACTTGTTTCTTAAAACAAAAACTTTTAAGGAACAAATAGGAATTACTGCATAGAGTACAGTTCCAGAGGAAGTTGAGAGCTGTTCCTTAAGTTTTTGTTAATCCTCTGAAATAGGCAGAGGAGGAAACTGAATTCAGTGGAAGTTCTGAAATACTGACTATTGTACCAAAACAGGGACTTAGAAGAAAAGTGTGATCAGGATGCCTTGAAAGAAGATATTAAAACAAACAAACAAAAAAACCCTTTCCCCTCTATGTCTGCATGAAAGAAGTGTTCTCTCAGCCACTTGCCTTTTAGGTATCAGTATACTTCCTTCCTAGTTAGTACCTTCCCCCTTTCCTCCCTTTCTTTTAAAGTATAGGGAATTGAAACTTAGGAACACTGAGCTATAGCCTCAAGCTTTAAATAATTTATTTGGAGACATGGTTTCACTAATTAGGTTAAGCTGGCCTTGAACTTACCATGCTTCTCCTTCAGCCTCCCAAGTAGTTGAGATTACAGGCGTGCACCGCCACACCCAGCTCCTCTCTCAGGTTGTAGAGAAAGGGGCAGAAATAGAAGCAGCAAATGAATTCTTTCCCTAGAGTAAGCTTCTTCCATTGTTGAAAGGCTTTGTTTTTATGTATCCTTTGGAAGTCAAGCAAATTATCACTTAGGAAGTGTGATTCACAGGGCAGTTCTGGAAGGATCTAAAGACAGTGTTCATTAGCTCAGCAAGAGTAAGCTTTAGGCCATAGGCCATTAGACCATAAACTCTTTGAGGAAAATTTTTATCTTTATTGTATCTCAAGACTGAGCAAAGGATATGATGCCTAGTACACACTCAGTAGTGTTTGAAGTGAAATAAAAACTCTTGAATAATTTCATGCATGAAAAACTTTATTACTACCTCAGTGCACATTATTAATGAATGGGTTGCTTACAAATGTTCAAATAGATAGCTTAGAAAGAAGACATTGCGTGCAAACATTGTCTTTCTTAAGTCAAAAGATGGGTTGTATAGAAAGTTGCATGTTATTGCTTTCGATGTTAATGTCAGAATGAGGTCCAAAAGGAAAAGCATTTCTGAATGAGTGCCTGTATTGTCCTTGAGTTCCATGCATAGGCGGTTGGCTTATGCAGTATCCCCGAGTGATACAGACACAAACAAAAGAAAACAGTATTTGTAAAAGACTTTCAAGCATCCACTAGTTCCCTTGTAACCTGGCTCCACAGCCTATTACAGAAATTTCTGTGGCCTTGGGCAGGCCAGGAAACAGTTTTAATTTGCTCAGGTCCTAAATTATAGCCTGCATTTGCAAGTGTTTTGAACTAGTCAGCAAAGGCATAGTTTTCAACAGGTTTTAAAAGGAAGCATTTCACTGCAGCAGGTTAGCGTGTTTTAGATTATGCTGTTGCAAAATAAAATGAAATTTAGCTTTTCCTCCCCTGAGGAGTGGTGGAGTTGAGCAGTATCCAAGAAAAATGAATAATGTTCATCCTGTATTAAATTGTTCATCAGAGCACACAATTTTTTCTTTCTTTTTCTTTGGAGGGGGGGAAGGCCACTATCAGTAGCAAGAGTCACTCAGACTCGCCCAAGAAATCATCAGGGCTTTTTACGCCATCACGCATATATAAATGATCTTTGTGAGATATATTTTGGCCTAGATTCTATTCTTGGAGTTTGAATACTGCTGTAATACATATGAGTTTAATTAAGGTGCTGATCAATGTAAACCCAGAACAAATGTTAACTGTGTTGTAGCAATTTGATTTCAATAACTGAATGTTAGATGCCAGCCACTCACAGTGTGAACCCTTTGCTACGCCACTCTATAATGTACTCCAAAGTCTTTTTTTCAAAAATCACAGTCACTAAAATTTACCCTTATGTTCTAGTATCCCGTGCATTTTTAGGGTTTCATAAGCATGGAACACATAAATGAGTATCTGGTTTTCAGTTAAGAGTTATAGGGAGGTTTGCTCCATCTAAAATTATTTCTGTAATTCCAGGTGTTTTCACCAGGTAGATTCTTCAAAGAGCCCCTGCAGTTTGGCTAACTCTATGTTTTGTAAATAAATTTTTAAAGGAGAAAATTCTGTGTCAACATTATATTTTCAATGTTTGAACTACAAAGTGATTTCATGAAGGTGTAGTAATTGAACCTCGAACACTATGTAATTGCTATTTGGTTGTAGATCATTCCAGTCCATTTTGGATTTAATAAATAAGGTAGTTTTCCTACATACTACCTTGTGTCAGACATTAGCCATAATATTATTCTGTGCTATGATGTGCCAAGCACAAAAAATTCTTTCTTAGGTTCCCATTCAAGCAAGTCAGAATATTTTGAATTTGTATTTGTGCCCAGAAAGGTAGCCCTTTAAATTCTGAGCATGTGTTTTGTACAGGAAAGCATCCATGGGACTTAATGCAAGCATATACCTGAGAATCTGAACAACTAACTTGAAGATGGCACTAGGCAATACAGCAAATACTGTGAAATTCATATTATTTTATATTGTGAAATTCTATACCACGTATAATTTTTCCTTTTTAAAGAATGTTTTGTACATTCTTTTTAAAAAATTTAAAAAATGTATTTAAAAAAGAAAACTAAAAATGATAAATTTGTAGGAGGTTAGTCCTCCTTAGACAATTCATATGACTATAGCCCCAGATGTTTCTAAAATTTGCTTCTAGAACAATAGAAATGCTCAAATTGGCCCTACTCACTCAAGAAGGTGAAGCAATTAATCCTTTCAATTAAAAGTAAAGATGGGCCACTGACATTTAAGCAATAGGAATAAGAAGAAACAGAATGGTAGGACAGTTACAATAGCTGCCACACTGCACACCGTTATCTTCACAGTAGCTATTCAGAGTATGATATAGGTATGATATCTTGTCCATATTAGCACAAATTTTCTTTTCAATGAACCAAGAAAAAAATACCTATTTAATTATCTCAACTATCTTGTATATGAATATATAGTTTTTCTTTTTTGTTTTTCCTTTGTGTTTTAGGGAAGGGTCTACAGGATGTTCAGAGACTCACTACTAGATGGGACTCACAGTGAGCTGCCTATTTACAGCCTCTCAAGAGCTGGGATTACAGGTGCACACCACCATGCCCCATCTCAATTGCTGTCTCGAAGTGCCCCCCAGGTGGTCCTGGCATGGCAGGCCCAGGAATCGGACCCCCAGCCCTTGGGCCTGTGTAATTTTTCCTTTTCCCTTTCTTCTTTACCCTTTCTCTCACCACAGTTTATATTTTCCTTTGTGCTTCTCTCCAATTCACAATATGTAGTATACACTTCAGATCATAATTACTTGCTCAGTTTCCCAAGCTAGTGAGACAATATGATGTTTACATATGTGGGTCTGATTAATTTTATTTGTGAGTATGGCCTTGAATTGTATTCATTTACCTATAAAAGCTTCCAGTTCATCTTCTTTATGGCTAAGGAATATTTCATCATATAAAAATCATTTTTTTAATCCATTCCTTGCTGGGTGGGCATCTAAGATTTAGCTCCTACAAATTGTGCTACTATAAATAGGGGTGCACATATAACACTGTAGAATGATTTAACCATTTTTATTCAAAATTGCATGAATTTGTGGTTTTCACTTTCCTTTTGATGAGATTATTTAATGATTTATCAATTTTACTTACTTTTTCAAAGAACTAACTTTTTCATGTTTATTCTTCGTATTGTTTTCTTAGTCTCAATTGCATTAAATTCTACTTTGTATAATTTCCTTCTTTGCATGAGCTTTGAATTTGATACATTCTTTTATTATAAGCTTGAACTTCAACATTAGGTTGTTTATTTGAGCTTGTTCTGTTTTCCTGGTGTGGGGAAATGTCTTATTCTTCCATTGACTTTGAAATATAGTTTTTTGGAGTACAGCAATCTGGGTTGAAAACTGGGTTCAAAATACTTTCCTCCAAGCTCTTCTTAATTTGAAGGTTTGTGTTGAAGAGTCTGCCATGATTCTGCTTTTCTTTCTCTATTCTGTTCTGTTCTACTCTACTCTATGCTATGCTATTCTGTCCTATTCTTTCATTTTTGAATGTATTTAGTTGTTGCAGGCTCTCACTGCACAGCTCAGAATCCTGGTGATGCTCCTGGCTTCAGCCACCCCAGCACTGGGATTATAGGCACGTGCCACTATACTCAGACCCTGGCCAGCTCAGTCCATCCTGGGGGTAGTGCTGTGATACCAGAGATCCGATGGTGGCCCCTATACTTGCCTAAGTTTGCATAAGCAGGCACTTTAGTCTGCTGACCTATCTCACCGGTCCCCTACTTTTCTTTATAGGCGATATGTTTCTTTTTTCTAACTGCTTTTAACATTGTGTGTGTGTGTGTGTGTGTGTGTGTGTGTGTGTGTGTGTGTGCTCAATTTCTGGAATCTTGGTTAATATATGCTAATGTATAACTTTCTATAGATTTATTTTGGTCATGACTATTTGGAATTCTATACGTTTAATTTTATTTATTTATTTATTTATTTATTTATTTATTTATTTATTTTGAGGAACTGAGGATTCAACTCAGAACCCTGTGCTTGCCATGCATGTGTTTATTCTGCTGAGCTATCTCCCTGGCCCCTAATATGCTCAGTTTATTGGTATGTCAAATTCATTATCCATGTTTGGGAAGTTTTCTGCCATTATTTTTGCGAAGAGATCTTAAATAGTTTTTATGCTGTCTCCAGCTGTCTCGTCCATTCCAGTCAACGTTATGTTGTTCTTCCTTGATTTGTCCTGTAGCCGTTGCATGATTTTTCATGGTCTCTTGTGACTTTTAAGACATTTTTCTTTTCTGGTTGCCAGTCACATTCCTGCCTTCTATATCTGATTTTTTATTCTTGCCTTTGCTTGGTCTTCTGCATATACTTTCAGTGTAATTTCTAATCTCCTGTGTTTCTTTTTCGATCTGTTTCAGTGATTCAGTTTCTTTTCTGTGTTTGGTATTCATGGTTGCCATCATTTTCCTGAGCTCCTCTGTTTGCCTGTGTCCACCTTGATGGATTTTGTTGTGATGGTAATTCCCTTTTTTCCACTTTCGAGATTATTTTTCTATGGCTCCTTCCACTTGTCTTTTCACTTCTGCTGCTATCATTTCAGAGAGCTCTATTTATTGGCTTCCAGATTCTTGTAACT
>PVJA010015166.1:0-45930 GCA_004027025.1 Myocastor coypus | reverse complement strand
TTTTTTTTTTTTTTTTTTTTTTTTTTTTTTTTTTTTTTTTTTTTTTTTTTTTTTTTTTTTTTTTTTGAGACAGGGTCTCGCTATGCAGTTGAGGCTGGTCCTGAGCTCACTTTTGTAGCCCAGGCTGGTCTCAAACTCGCACCGATCCTCCTGCCTCAGCCTCCCAAGTGCTGGGATTACAGGCGTGCGCCACCACGCCTGGCACCTCCTCTATTTTTTTAATCTATGCCTTTTTTAGATGTGTTGAGCAATACTTTCATGACTGTTGTCATTTCTTTTTGTTTTACATGAGAGATTATTTCTGATCTGATTTCTTGTACAGCCCGATGCAGTTGTTTCTTTACTTCAGTAGCTTTCATTTCAGAAACTTCAGGTGTGTGTGATCTCCAGGTTCTCACTCCCTTAACTCTTGGATTTGTTCTAGGTGGCCCGTAGGTCTAAGGCTGGCTTTTGTACCTTCATTTTGACATTTTTGAAATTTCCAATGTTTGCTTGAATCAAAAATAATGGGAAATGGTGAGGTGTGGCTCAGCGAGGCTCCCAAAAGAGTGTGTGTGTGTGTGTGTGTGTGTGTGTGTGTGCGCGTGTGTGCGTGTTGGCTCCTCAAATCTGCTGTTGTGTGGGTCTTAGCGTGGCTTCTGCTGGGGTGAAGCAGGCCTGAGCTGTAGACCAGGACAGCTTCCAGGGTGACAGGAGTGGGGCAAAGCTCCTGAGACTGTGGTGAGGGTGTGCTAGAACTCGAGAAGTCCTTGCTGCTGTCCGATCTCTTCTTCCTGCCTCCTGTAATGGTTGGATATGTCGCGACGACAGATCCACAGGTCTTCTGAGCTACAAGGTGATCTTTTAAATTTCAGACTGCATCCTACTGTACAGCTCTACAGTGAATTGCTCAGTGTTTAGTCAGACAATGAGCACCTAATTGGTTCAGTTAGGTGTTCAGAAGAAAAAGGAAACTGGATAGAATTGAGGAAAGGAGAAATGAGAAAGCAATGTCTGAGGTACTGCTGAATGAAGCTCAAGGGGCAGTCAGGAGGCCGCACTCCAAGGCAGTCGGTGGGGAGGGAGGAGAAAGCATCTGCTTCAGAAGTGGATCCATCAGTCCATCAGTGGGACGTAGTGAGCTTGGCAGATAGCAGGTCATTTCTGGCTTCTCTCATGCTTGGCATCAGTTATGGAAGTTGGACATCAAGCCAGGAAAGTGGACCTTTCCAAAAACCTTTGACGGCTTTTCAGTGTATGAACCTATTTGCACAGCAGCTCTGACAGGACCCCTCCTTTATTTTTGTGACCTGAGTATCTACTATGACCCAGGTTTCTTATAATACATTTTCCCAAGTTATAATCATGATCAAGAGGGTAAAGAATATCTGTACCACTTTTAAAACTACATTATTATAAGATTTTTATATCAATTAGGAAAATAAGGCAATAAATGATGAATATGAGTCTTCTAAAAATCATGTAGCTCCTACATAATTTTTTCAGTTGTGGATAGATCATTGCAAGTGCCACACAAAATGTGCCCTGATTCAAAACTACAGTTACTCAGCCAGGAAGAAAACATCCTTCATTTTAAGACTTGGCAATATGCTGCCATGAATGAACATTCGAAGAGGAGCTTTTGTGGTCTGACTGTAGTGCGGCACACTTGAGAGGCTAAGATCATATCTCCTTCTTCATTCAAGTTACTTGTACTTTGCTAGCAGACATTCTGCTATCCACATAGTTGCACTAGTTACCCAATGAGAAATTAAAAATTGAAAAATCCAGTCATGGTGGAGCATACCTATAATCCCTGGACTTGTGAGGCTGAGGCAATAGGATCACTGTGAGCTTGAGAATAGTCTCATCTATAAATTAAGCTCAAGGCCTACTGTATAGCAAGACTCTATCTCAAGTTAATCAATCAATTAATTAATTAAAAGATAAACGTGAGAAAAACTCAACAACAATCTTAAGAAAACCACAGGAACAAATGTCAAGATTTAGAAGACTCATTTTGCAGTAATTATAATTCTTACCAGAAGTACAGATGGTGAATTTTAATGTAATATTAATTTTCTAACATCATGTTTGAAATCTCTGTGTATAAGTTAACAACAATTTTGTTCTTTAACTTTCCATAAGCACTTACAAATATTTTGAATAATTGCCTTAGAAAGCTCTTATTTCTCTTTTGAGTTAGATTTTTGTGGATCAACTTTAATTTCAAAATATTTTCAATGCTTTGTATGCATATTCCAATAATTGCTAAGATATTTATCTCTCTTATTCAATTTTTAATTAATGCTATTGTGGGAAGATTCCTTGAAGCCAACATTAATTCTGAGACTGATCAATACATCACTGGGAATATACAAGTAGACAATAACTTTAGAGTCATGCCTATTCAAAAATGATTAGTATCATGTTCCAAGTTATAGAAAAATAGATTATTCAGTCCCAGTTTGACTCAATTTTTTTTGTATTTAGTACAGGGTCTACAGGGTATCACTACACAGATTGGACTTGTGGAGATTACAAGTGTGCATGACCATGCCCAGTCTCAGTTGCCTGTTTAACGTGTCCTGGGCGTGGGGCAGGCACGTCATGACAGAGATTGAACCATGGTCCCTGTGTCTGTCTAAGCAGGTGCTTTAGTCTACTGAGCTATCTGGCCAGCCCTGACTCAAATAATGTTTAAGAAGTGACTTTCAGTCACGAAGAAGGTGTGCTATGCTGGGAATATGTCCCCTGTTTCTCTTATAAAGATAGACAGTAAGGTGAACTCAGGTTTTAAGGTGATCTTCATTACAAAACTACTATACCTTCCTATCTACTCTCAGAGAAATGCCTGGAAGTAACTGTTTGCTGTTTAAGTTCCTATTGATTGAAACTTGATGCATAGAAATCAGACAAAATAATTGTTGACACTGGTGAGCTCTCCATCATTCCTCTTTGATTCTATCAGCATGTGTGTCACACATAGATTCATGTTCCTTACATGGAGTGTACACATACACAAAACATCTGACTCTCCCCTCTCTCCACCCATTCCCTTTCCATTCTTTTCCTGCTCCATCATGCATCCCTTGATCCCTCTTTTTTGCCAGTCTTTCTTGTGATATGGTTGAGGTGGTTAAGTCATGATTAAAGTCTCCCATTCTTTTAACCCTGCTTGAAAATAATCCTATGGTGACTCTTTCTATCATATGAATATATAGATGTATAAAAAATGAAAAAAAAACTATTAGTTCAGGTGTTTTTGAAACAAAGAAAAAGAGGAATGTATTTTCAGTTATAAAATTAATATCTCTAAAAGGAGACACCATGATGGCACAGGTTAAAAGAAATATCCCCAAAGAGATCATGTGTTCAGAAGTGGGCTTTAAAAGATGTTCAGATCTTGGACACGGTGAGTTCATGCACAGTGTCATCCAGTCATGAAACCCTAACTACTGGGCCCTTAGGAGCCGAGCCAGTTGGAGGAAGAGTGCCTTTCCTGGGTCCTGCTCTGTCCCTTCCTATCTTTGTGGCTTTTCTCAAATACCTCTGCTTCCTGGTGGTCTTGAACTGAACAGCGTTCCCTGACACATGCTTCCACCATGGTGTTTCTCCCTTGTGGCTATCTGACAGAGGTCTGATGCTTCTGAAACTGTGAGTTACAACAGGTCTTTCCTCCTTCATATTGTACATGTCAGGTATCCTGAAAAGATGACCAATGCAGATGGTCACTGTCTTTACTTTTTGTTTTGTTTGGTTTTGGGGTCTGTGTCAGACTTCCGTATGGCACATGTCACCTTAAGTATTAACACCTAAGAAGTTGACCATCTTCCTTTCCTGATTTGCAGATTAATTTTACATCTGGCTTTAAAGTTACTTTTAATGTGCTCTGTAAGCTATGATAAATGTATTCTTTTCCTCTTTAGAGCCCAGGGACAACACACAGGTGCACATTTTAAGGACCCAAGAAGCAGGAGAATGGTGGCATCTGGACAGGCAACCATTCCAGAATGCTGCATTTATTCCATGACTCATTAGTCTGCAGAGTAGATCTCTAACTAGCAGGTTTCCCAGCAGCTAAACACACTGTGAAAATAGACACATTAATCCCACAGGGTGCCAGGTATCCAAGTGATAGCTTAGAAGAGTTTCTGGGTTCAAGAAGTAGAAACGTCTATCGGTAGCATGATCACCTTCAATCTGTCTGCCTCCAAAATGTACAGGAGAAGGAAAGAAAGCAGAAACACAGCAAGACAAGCAAGCAAAGTCGGTGTGGGAAGAAGTTTGGGGCTAGACAGAGGATAGCAGGTCCCTGTGACAGCCAGCTGTGCCCCTGAGGAGAGAGGCTATGTCATCAGCTCTAGAGGCATTTAAACATGAAACACTGTGGAGCTCATCTTTGTGAAAGGACGAGTCTTTGTCTTGGGCATTCCTGGCCCAGGACTGACCATATTAGTGGAGTAATGGGTTTGTGTCGAAGAGGTCTTGATTTGACCTGGCAGAAAACCTAAGTGGCCAGCAGCAAAGTGAAACTCTACAAGTAATGGCTTCTAATGTTTTCTTTAGAACATTAACAGTGGCAATTGAGGGTATAGTCAGCTTATATATTTCCTGAACCTCCTGATATGAGAACACGGACACCTCTTAGAAGCAAGAAGACAGATCAGGAGAGATTGCACACTTAGTCTCATGTTACTACTTACATCTAAATACCCCCCTCCTCCCCACAGCCCTGAAAGGCCTTGTAGGAGAAGCTGTGGAAGGGCCTGGGTCATATGTGTCTGATACTTGACCATGGATGTGTGATGCTGTGTGTTACGTGGCCGGTCATGGAATTGCTATGCTGACTGGTTTAGCGTCATCCTGTTTATTGAAAATGGTGATGCCAGAGGCACCATCTAATAGGCTTGTACCTGGATGGAATGAAGAGGGAGCGGAAGGTTGCTGCTGACCGCCTCCTGCCTGCTGGGCCGTGAAGCCCCTTTCTTCTCTGCAATGCTTCTTTGCCTTGAAGTCGCCTGACGATGGATGGAGACCTCTGCACTGTGAGCTACGTACATTTCCTCTTTTAAGTTGTCAGGTATTCTCTCCCAGCAATGAAAAAATAACCAAGACATCTGAGCACTCAGCTTCTCTTGTAATCCTGCTGAGTGTCAAAGCTGGTGCCCTTGTGGCTCCTGGTGACAGCGTGGTTGAAATGTGGTAGCTGACATCCAGAAGAGCTTTAGCTGACATTCATAAAAGTGGAAACATTTTAATGCCTTACACTCAAAGAAAACTGTGAGGCTATGGCTGTTATCCACTAAATGAGTTGTCTTTATGTAGGCTGGACAATGACTCATGACAGACTTTATAGCTTAAGAAAATACTCACTAACCACCAGCCCATGTCTGTGTGTTATGGTTTGTGTCTAGTTGTCTCCCCAAAGTCTCACGCAGTCATGGGGCAAGGACTTCTAGAGTTTGAGATTAACTCATG
Source organism: Myocastor coypus (assembly GCA_004027025.1). Lineage (NCBI taxonomy): Eukaryota > Metazoa > Chordata > Mammalia > Rodentia > Myocastoridae > Myocastor > Myocastor coypus. The sequence continues at coordinate 40,470 of PVJA010015166.1, read as the reverse complement.
ATCTCCTGGGATTATGGGTGATGCACTGGGATTAGAGGTCTTAGTACTGCTGGAATTATTGATGTGAGTGATATGCCCAACCTGGGACTGAGAGCCTGAATGCAACATAAGAGAGACAGAGAGGCAGACACTCTCTCACTCTCTGTTGCTATTATTGGCCATTTGCAATTGTTGCTGTTTCACTGCCATGAACTGTTGCTCTCTACCACTCAGCCTTGGAGCCAGCTAAGGATGGACTAAAACCTTCCTTCATTCTGAGTGTCAAGTATTTGTCCCAGAAACAAAAAAAGAGTAACTGAGACACAATGGACTGGAAATCCAAGATGGCTTAGATGTCTCCTCACCCCAGATCTCCCTGCAGCAGCACTTGCTATACTGGTAAAGGCTGAATCTGTACCCAAAGGCTTGGCTGTAGGAAGAGCCATTCCTTGATTCTGTGCTCATTAGCAGCATGCAAGTTCTTGCAAGCTATTGGAGTAACACCTTTGATTCTTCCACCACTAAGTGAAACTCAATCCCTGAATCTCTGGACCTCCCTAAGCACAGTAGATTGTTCACTGGGTACATCTGAGTCAGCTTCCAATAGACTTAGGGAGAAAAAAAAATATTTTTTATTTATTTTTATTTACTTTTATTTTTTATTTATTTATTTATTTATTTATTTTGTCTTTTTGAGACAGGGTCTCGCTATGCAGTTGAGGCTGGCCTTGAGCTCACTTTTGTAGCTCAGGCTGGTCTCGAACTCGCACCAATCCTCCTGCCTCAGCCTCCCGAGTGCTGGGATTACAGGCGTGCGCCACCACACCCAGCTAAATGAACCTTAAGATTTTTTTAAATATTTTTTTTTTTTTTTTCTTGTTTCCGAACTTTTGTTTGTTTATTTATTTTATTTTTATGGCCGGCTCAGCCCGGCCCCAGGGCAGGGCTGGCACAGCATGTGGTGCCGGGGATCGAACCGAGGTTCCTGAAGCCGCCCAAACGTTCCCAAGCTGGCGCTTTAGACCACCGAGCCATCCTGCCGGGCCCCAATATTTTTTAATAAAAAAAAATGATAGGCACAGAAGTTGACTATATAGCCCAATGCTAAAATAAATAAAAATAACCTAAATAATGAGAACATAATTTGTTGAGTGAGAAGTTTAAGAGGAAATGATTTGTTTAAAAAGTCCTTCCTTACTCCATGTTGTTCAAGATGGGTTTCATTGGGCCTGTATTGCTGTACTCAAGGCATTGTGTCAAAATCTATGCACATGCATGTGCCATTAGAGCAAATCAGCAATTATTGCTTCAGGAAAAGGAGTGCAGTATTTTTGTTTAAAACAACAACTCCTTCCACTGAGGGAGGACAATTAATACGTGGTCTATGGACTTCTGAGGTTGTGCAGTATTTTTCCTTTAACATTGAAATGAGCAATTCTAGCCTGTCATATAAAATCTATTTGACGAAAATCATAATTTGCTTTCATGTATCTCTGGTATTTGTCATGATAAAGACATTTTAGATTAGATTTTAAAAGAGGCAGCTGGTGGCACATGCTCAGAAGTGCAGCCTTTTGAGAAGCTGAGGAAGATGGACCACCAAGTAGACCCCAGAAACTTCTGTACATACCAAGACCATGTCTCAAAATAAAAATGAAAGAGCGGGGAGTCTAGATCAACCAAAGGCTCTTGGTTCAGTTCCTATCCCTACTCCCCAACAAAACAAAACAATTACTAATGTGTGTGAAAATAAAATCTGTTTAGTGTGGCAGATTTAACTTTAGGCTCCTCACTGTGCAGATCTACAAGTTGCCTGAGCCAGAATATGCAAACTGCTTCTGCACCGCAGAGTTCTTCTACCTGTCTGTAGCAAGCTCAAGCTGAATAGACATCCAAATTGTTTCACTCGGGTGTCTGTGCAACACCTTCTCTAAATTGTCAGGTGATGTATTTTTGAACACTGTGAACATTTTGTTCAAAAACTACATGTTGGCTGGTGAGGTAGCTCAGTGGGCTAAGCGGCTCCTTAGGCAAATGCAGGGACTCAGTTTCAATCCCCAGAACCATTTGCCATGTCAGCCCTGTTCCTGGGGCTTGCTCAGTCCTTGAGCAGGTCGGAGTGTGGTGGTTTCTGCCTGGAACTGGGCAGGCTCAAAACAGGACGATCGCTATAAGTCTTACCTGTGGAATGAGATCCTGTACCAAATACACACATACACACACACCCTCCCTACATATTTACAAAAGCCTTCAGAAAATTCTTAAAAAGTAAAGCTTTTTCAGTACCAAGGAAATACAAGAGAAATTTAAAGTTGTGAGCATTAAGTCAATGCAAGCTGAGTGGTAGAATCTGATCAATCACTGTTTAACAATCAGTGTTGAGAGAGTAAAAGGATGTTTCCAACATGTGATTTTGGAAAATGTGTCTTCATTGACCAAAACTCATCTTATTATATTGCTGAACTTTAGAAGGTTATACGTAAATTATTTTTAGTAAAACCACTTTCGAAATTTAAAAAAAAAATTACATACATCTAAAAAATTCACTACTTTCTATGATTCATCTGAACATTATACAGTCACATAAACAGAATAATTATTCTTATTCATTTTCATATATTTTAATTTGAATATTGGCTAAATCTCTCCAAAATATTATGTCCCTCATAGTTTGCTGATGAATGTTTCTTAATTTTTTTAAAAAAATCTAATTGCTTGCAATCTTCATCAGAGCTCCATTTTGCATTTTCTTGTTTTATAAGCTTGTTATATAAATTCACAAAATTTGAAAATATTCTCATGTTCAATTAACTCTGACCATGATACACTATTTTTATTGAGAAAAAATTCTTTATAAATGTGGGAAACTGGAGCAAATTCTGCCAATTGCTTTATCCCAATATGATTGTTTATATTTTAATGTTAAACACTTATGTGCCAATATTATGATCACCTTTTATTATTTAATTCATACTGTCCTTGTCCGAAAATATGTTTGCCAGAAATTGTCATTTTGTCTTTATTATTTTTAAAAAAGTTTGCCAGTTTTAGATATCACAAAACTATAGTCATCCACCTTCTCAAGATGAGAAATGTAGCCAAGGAAAAATGGTTCCTGCAGTAAGTTATTTCTGAGTTGAGATGTTTCAAAGCTCATTAAAAACTGCAGTTAAGTCCTGGATAAGCTCTGAACCCATCACATTACTTCCTGGAGGTTAATTTGTTCTGCTTTTCTTGTTGGTGCAAGGGAGGGAAGAGTCCTGAATTTCTGTTTCATGTGCTTTGTTCCCAACGTCCTGCTTCCTGCCTCCCAAACATTAACAACCTCTGAAACTTATTTGTTTTGGTCAATTATCTATTAAATAATTTAATTAAAATCTCTACTTTATGCCGAAGAATAGTGAACAACTGTAGTCTTCATTTTATAAAGGAACGAGCTCAACACCAGGGAACAGATGGATGCTGATGTAATTTCCAAGGCAGTTCTTAGAGGCTGACCTATTTCAGAAAACTGCTGTGAAGGCAACTTTTTATAAATTCCCACAAAATTTCAATCAAAAGTGAATAAGATTAAAAAGATAAGAACAATGTATTCTTTACCGCTAACAGAATTATTCTCTACATACTATAAGTTGATTTCATAAACCGTTTGAGAAAAAAACTCAGACTGTTACTGGGATTAATAGATTATGTTGGTTCATGTTACCATTTTTTAAGTTATACATATTTAGAGTACCTAATGCTTATATTCCCCTTCTAAGTGTGTTCCCCGAAATGTAAAGGACATAATAATGCAATGATCCAGCTATGCCAGTGGTTACAAAACTGCCACTCACAATATCTCATCAGTCCATATTTTTCAACTACCGGTGACTTGCACCTTGAACCTTCAATGCAGGGAGCAAGAACTCAGGAGAAGAGACTCCCCACTTGTGAAGCAGCCCTTCTCGGAGCTGGGCCCCAGACCAACAGAAAGGACTGAAGCTTGCTAGGCTCACAGGTCCTCAACATCCCAGCCCACAGCCCCAGAGTCAGGATCCCGGCAGGCTGTGTGCCTGCCAGCCTGGGCCCAGAGTGCATTCAGTGTCCACAGCCAGTGCCATGAAGTGCAGATGAAGGCCATCTTCGCCAGGTCTAAATGAAAATTTTGTTTAAAGCTCACCTAAGGTAATAATTGTATGAGAAACATATACGAGGTGAGCATCTAAGATAGAATAGACTTAGCACCTCTATTGCTGAAACTTTGCACAAACAATTATTACACTGTATACCTGTATGACTACACCTATGTTTGTTTAAAAAGTTAAAACTTAGAATATGATAAAGCATCAATTAATTAAATGCATGAGACATGGCATACAATTCTGAGATAAAGGTTAAAAGCAAATATAACATTAGGTGGAAACCATGATAGCCAATTAGCAAAATGTTGATTCTAGTGTCATCTTTATTATATGTTATGGTCTTGTCATGGCATTTAAATGGAAATAGTGTGACTTTTTAAAACAGCATTATTTATTAGTGATTTTAGTGGATCAGAATAATTCACCTTTTCAGTAATGGGTTGCTGAAAGCTGTAGTTGTTGCAAAATTCCATTTTCTTTCCTTTGGTCTCATCTTTAATTACATGTTTATAAAAGAACTTGAGCAAGAGACCTTTCAAGGGCATTTGGGTATTCTACCCTTATTTTCCTCCTGATGCTAGGAACTTTTCTACTATGGAAACCCTGAGGGGTTTTTTGGATGGAAAGGCGCAGTTAGGGTTCTAGGAAGTGGGAACCCTAAGAACTTGAACACCGAGGATCTGAGCATAAAAGCTCAGGAGGGACCTCCCTTGGGCCTCCAGGGGCCTGGGCCAAAGCGCAAGGACTTTTCTGTCTCCTCAAACCTGAATTGATTTCTTCTTTCTCAAATCCTCTGTGTGTGTGTGTGTGTGTGTGTGTGTGTGTGTGTGTGTGTGTGTATACTTTGTGCTTGCTCTTTGAATTATGCATTTAGAGATGGATCCAAGCAGCACATAAACATGTACATATCCATATCCATATGCATATTTACAAGAAAATTTCACCTCCCTCCTAGGACAACAGCTTGTTTTAGGTTGTATATCTTGTAATACAGTCACCTGCTTCCCAATAAATAAAAGTCATAAAAGCTACTACACACACACATACACACACAATTAGCAGTATTTGGCAGGACTGAAGATTGAGCAGGGCGCCTTTGCATTGAGCTGTGTACCCAGCTTTTGTCAGTAAGTCACTAAGTGGTCCTGGCTGGGCTTGAATTTTTGATCCTCTTGACTCAAGCTCCCAGGGTTCTGGAATTACAGTTGTGCCCATGCCTGGCTGGCCCCTGAGATTTCTTCCTGGTCCCTGGTGTCAGCCCATGTCACTAAGGCTGCAGGGCTTGGCTTGCTCTAGCCTGTGAGCACTCTGTCCTGAAGGTGGTTAACAGGACTGTGAGCGAGCTTCCCAAGTCCACCTCAGCTCTCTGTTCTAAACACGAAAGCATTCTAAGCACTTGCTGGTCTCCTGCTGCCTGAAATTTGGAAAAGTTTGGATCTAAACTGGGGCAGGGTCTTTTGTAACCGGTGACTCTTTGAAGAGGATTGCTTGGCTTACCTTATGTCCTGCACTTGAGTAAATGTATGGGCTGTGTTTCCTTAGCCATCGATCCATCCACTCAGGCATGCAAAAACTTCTAGCAAGCATCAGCCACACTCGGGTCACTGAGCATCAGTGATGAGACACTAATGATTAGTAACTTTTACCCTGTTTTGCCAAGTTACATGGAATTTACACAGGAAACAGCAACAAATAAAGAATTTTCACCTGTCCAAAAATTATTATAATATGTAACTACTTGTTCCAAACAAAGGGCAAAAACCCTATACACAGCTTTATTTTAAAGTGCTTTCAGCAGGGTGTGGTGGTGCATGTCTATAACCCCAGCTCTCCAGAGGCTGAGGCAGGAGGATCCTTGGGAGTTTGAGACCAGCCTGGGTTACAATGTGAGCTCAAGGCCATCTTGAACTATCTAGCAAGACCCTGTCTGAAAAAGAAAAATAAGTACATAGGGTGTGTGTAGTTTTTAAGATTCAAATTTAAGTTGTCCTTTAATTCTGTTGTTGAAGATTTTATATGTGTGTGTTTGAGTGACTTAGTCGCAGCTACCCACTCATAAGATTCTAGGACTAACTACTTTTGGAGGGATTAAGGTCAAACTTTTCCCATTCTGTTTTTATTGGATAACTGCAAGAATTCTGCATTTCAGGAAACTTAAGTGTTTGTAACTATTGGTCTAGACAGCTAATATGATAACAAAACAAGCACATAAAAGATAACGGTTCTGGGCTTAGGAGACACAGCTTGACAGAGTAAGCCCCTGCCTGACAAGCACGAGGATCCAGTTCAGTCCCCAGTCCCACATGCCGTGAAGGCCCCAGGTCCCCAGGTATGCAGTAATGGCCCTGAAAACGGGTCATGGTGGTGCACGCGCATAATCCCAGCTCTTGGGAGGCTGAGACAGGAGGATCCCTGGGAGTCCAAGCTGCACAGTGAGGCCATATGCTTTCTGCTTCCTCCTCAAAAATGGAATTTTAAAAGTGGGGAGTCATGCACCTTCACTTCACGATGCAGGTTAGAGGAGAAACTGCCAAATTCATATCCTGAAAATGATGGTAGCATGCATTACGAATTCTACATCTGTTCTGTCTCTCAGGCACAGTAGGGCTGGCAGAGGTAGAATGCAAGCACGTCAGTTGGCTCTGGTGAGCAGGAGGGCTCACAGAGGAGGCGTCAGGCTCCCAGCCAGGCCCCGGCAGTACTGCCTCCTCTACCCTCAGCCTTACTGGCTGATCTCTGAGTTATTTACATTATACTACTCTTTTTTTTTTTTTTTTTTTTTCTGTGCCAGGGATTGAACTCAGGACCTTGAGCTTGCCAGGCAAGCCCTTATTCCACTGAGCTATCTCCCAAGCCCCTGAGTTGTTTACAGGATGGCAGAATTTCTATGGATAGCAAGGGACATGAGGATTATACACAGGTGTAACTGTCTTTCTCTCTTCCTGTTACCACTCCCTGGTGCTAAGGCGCAGGTCCTGAGGCATGAGGCTGGCGATCATGCTTGGCAGACACCAAGTAGAGAGGTGGACTCAAGGCTATGATTCTAGGAGCTCCTAGGAAGCCGCTGGCTGGCAGCAAGCGCTGGTCAACTGTGGCCAGCAGGGCAGGCAGGCTGGGTGCATGCTGAGTGCTGACCTTCTGGGGTGTGGCATGTAGAACCAGCTCTGAGTAGGGGTCTGGGGCGCCAAGGATGCTACAGTGTAAAGCGCAGGGTCATGCAGGTGTGTGACCCAGACAGCCTGGGGAGGTCCTGCCCACACTTGCATGGTGTGGCATTGCACCTAGGTCTCCCTAACGTCTGGGTGTGTAGAACACAGGTGGCCTCCTAAAGAGTCTCTCAGTCATTCCCCCTTCCTTCATCTCCCAGGCCTAGGGAAACAAAGGAAGGATAACTGAGGGAGAAGGGGCCTAACTACCAGCGCTGCAGAAAGTCGATGGGAAAAGCAGGGGTGAGCATGAGCTCTTGGCATCCCTCCGTGCTCCTCCTCGATGCTGCCCTGGTTGGCTCAAAACTCAGAGCCAGTGCCCGAGTGTGTCTAGCAGGGCCCACGCAGACCACAGCCCTGACCTACCATGGCACCTGCCACCAACAGTAAAGGTATATATGCTTTAGACATGTCCCTAGGCCACCCAGCCTTCATTACCATCATGATCTAATCTAGTCTGATTAGTATCATTCAATTAATATCGATGATTTATTTGTCCAGAGGTTTGTCGTTTACACACACCAGCATGCCCATAGAGCTGATGTGAATGAACAAATGCCTCCAGGAGGCTGCTATGGACTCCCGGGCTGGGGAGACTGGGGCTGGCCAGCCGGGAAGGTAAATATAAATCTTTATGACTTATCAGCAGACTTGATACAGTCATTGGGACCTACAGGATGACCACATGCTTATGAACTCAGCAGGCTGCTGTCATGGGCAGAAAAGGGACCAACATGTACACATCAGATGGATTCTCCTGTCCTAAAAATCCAAGTCTCCTTTCAGAAGTAACATTTTCCTGCCAGACGTGGCTCTGCCATCCCCGTTCACTGCAGGGGTGCCTTCTATTTCTGTATCTCTCCTTGCAGCCAGCGCATGAAATAGAAAATGAAGAGACATTGGTTGACTTAATGGTGCATGACATCACTGGGTCCCCACTGCCATGGCCCTGTGTCTCATTTTCTCAGGCCATAAGCAAAATCTTACCATCACTGCCTTTGTCCTCCCCCTTTATCCCCTTCTTTACCCATTGGAGTGGCATGCTGCTTGGGGAAACCATGGATCTTCTCCACACTTCTAAGGGCAGTGTTGACCACAGCCCACCCAGCATGCAGAGACCTCTAGGATGACCTCCACTGTACTACCTGTTCCCTGCCACCCCTGGACCAAGAGCTGTAGAAACATCTCCCAGTGTGATGTAAAGCAGTTCCTGAACTCGTGCCTTCTACTAAAGTGGAGATCGCTGTTTATAATTTATGCCTTCCTGTGAGCTCCTGTTGGAATAGCATCTAGCTAAGACCACTCAGGAAGTGGCTTGCTAGCACTCTCACTGCAAGACTAGAAGGCCCTCCGGGGCTGGCACTGTGCCTACGTCACATCAGCCCAGATGTTCCTGCCCACGGGCTGCAAGGATGCAATTCCTTTCTGCCTTGGCACTGATTTCTCTGTATTGATTACAATTAGGTTTTCGTTGTTTATGTATTAGAAAGCCTCATCTTCATTTCTTGGTCATTTTTGATCTTGAGAACTCTAGAAAGAGAAATATTTTATGAGTTTGAGCTTTAATTCCTATGAATATAAATTTAATTGGAATATATTTTTATAGAGAGATAAGATTTTATTATGAGAATAAAATAATCTTATCCACTCATCCTGCCAAAATTCCATTGTTTATTTTCCTAAGATAATTTGTGGAGAATTATTTTCTTTCTTATGATTAATTTAATCTTTAACATTTTTTGACCCGAGTGACTCAAACTTTAACAACATTCCCACAGGGGTCTGGGAAAATAGCTCAGTAGAATAAGTACTTGGCTGGCAAACGCAAGGGCCTGAGTTCAATCCTTGATCTTAGGGAAAAAAAAAAAAAACAGATTTTCTTTATTTAAACTGAGTTATTTATGAGAATCTTCTAGGCTATTTCATATTTTATGAGTTGATTACCTGAGTTATTTTGCTATAGGGAAAGAAACAAGCTCATTATAGAGAGATAAAGTTCACTCTAACACTTCAGGTATCATGAACTGTTACATATAAAGGAAGATCGTTTAATTTTGATTTGACTTCTTTTTTCAGCTCTCAAAAATTCCAGGTTCTGAAGTGTGAGCACTTTGATTCAGGGTGAAGAGTAGGGAGGAGAACAGAAAGGAGAGGCTCATTCTCAGCTCTTCTAGGCCAGCTGAGGGGCCGTTAGGCTTCCTGGGAATTTTTTAAACTCCTATACTTGCTGTAGTCACTGAGGACACACAAAGGCCTTTGCTGTGAGTGGGAGAAAGACTTTCTGTGGGAGCTGAGGTGAGGCATCCAGCCTTCTGAGAGTCTCTTTCCTCCCCCAGCTCATCCATGTGTTCTTCCCCCAGCAGAGGGAAAAAGCAAAGGAGATTCCAATGAGATCACTCAATTTAAGTAAAGAAAAGCTGGGAATATCGTTAAAGTTTGGGCCCAGCTCTGTCACACTCTGTCAGAAAGCAGCAGGCAGGAGAGGGCAGCCTCGTGTGTGTCCTGAGGAACATCTGTGCTGATGTCAGGGAGCCGAGGAGCTGCACGGCCAGCCAGGCACACGGCTAAGGAGCTGGTGGGGTGGAGGCCTCGAGGGAGAGCACCCGAGACACGAAAGGGCCTCTGGGACTTCACGCAGCTTGCCAGCGCAGGACTGGCCCCTTCCACCCACCTGCCCCACCCACAAGTACCAGGCTAGGTATCAGCAAGAGCCTGATTGCAGGGCCAGGGAAGACACAGCTGGGGGCAGCAGAGAGGGCATGGCCTGGCTTGCCGGCGACATGCGCAGCTGCTATCGTCACTCTGGACCAGGCATTTAGTTCTTGAATGGAGACTGTGCCTTCACGTGACAAAAGTATCCTGAGTGCTTTTCTGTCAAAGGAGAAGGCTCTCTGCACCTGGCCCTGGATAGTATCTGAGATGCGAGGAAGCCCCTCACTCAGCAGCGCTGTGAGGACAGAGAAGCAGAGGGAAAGCACTGCTTACCGACGCGGTGTCCAGATGCCCCACCTACCCAGGGTCAAGATTTCACCGTTATTGGCCATCTTGCCTCAAATTGTCATTCTCAGATCGGAGTCTGCCCCGTGGCATGGGCCAGATGCCCAGCCAGCCCCTTGAAGGAATCCGGAGGACAGCCGCCTGTTTGGCCTGTCATGCTCCATGGGGTTCTTGGTTCCTGGTAGCTCTATTTTCTGACTACATCTCTTGAGTCGTCTTCTTCCCAGATGTATGCAGGGACAGCTTTTTAAGAGCCCTGTCACTGTCATAGCTTCATGAAGCCCAGCAGAGCCCTGGCTGCTCTCTTCCTGTCCTGGCTTCCCAACCTTCTACACCTTCTCTCAGGCTTTTCACCTGTAGCTTTGTCCAGGGCATCATCCTACTCAGACACCAGTGCTCCCAACAGTCAGTCTTCACTCCGCTAAGGCCTGCCGCCACTGCCTCCTGGGGGCTGCTGCGCCTGGGAAGTGGTAAACTATATTTTGCATCTTATTCATAACCAAGTGTTATGGTTTATGTCTAGTTGTCCCCCCAAAGCCTCATGTTGTCATTGGGCAGGGATTTCCATAGATTGAGACTTGATCCATGATCCCTGGGATTATGGGTTTTAGTACTGATGGGATTATGGGTGTAGCTTAAGGCGGAGGCTAAGGCGGAGAGCCTGAATGTAATATAAAGAGAGACAGAGAGACAGACTAGAGCTGTTGCTCTCTGCTGCCCTGTTTGGTTGGCTACTTCTGCCACCATTTTGTTGCTGTTCTGCCGCCATGAACTGGATGCTCTCTGCTCTGTTCCACTCAGCCTTGGGCCAGCCAAATATGGACTGAAACCTCCACAAACTATGAGCTAAATAAACCTTTCCTTCCTTAATCTTGAGTGTCTGGTATTTGTCCCAGCAACGAGTAAAAGGTAACTAAGATACCAAGATAAGCCCTTAATTCAGGAGCTGCTCCATGTCAGTTTGTGTCACTGGTTAAAGGGGAAGTTACACTGGATTTTACAGGACTATATTTTATGACCAAAGTGAGTCAACCAATAATTGCACCCATAAGTTCAGTCGCTATATTTTTTGAGAAAATAAAACTTTAAGGTCTTATTCTCATGCCTAAACATGTGACAAGACATGTTTTACCCGCAGTAGTTAGGTCATAATTGGGCTGCTACATCCAAGTTTTTTTTTGTGACAACAGTCCCATCAATTACATATATAGTAAGAATTTAGTTCCTTGAAATGATTTCTTCTTTCCATCAGTTTTCACTGGGCCGTGCTATGTGCCAGGCGCTGATCTAGTAAATGATGTGGCCCATGAATAAAACAGATATACTTCGACCTTCGAGGACTTATATTTATGTGGCTGTGGGTACGATAAATCACAAAGCCATGGAAAGCTCAGTTAGGTAGCATGTGTCTGGACTCCCCAAGGCTAACATAGTGAAGTGTCACCATCTGGGTAGCTTAAACAGAAACAATTTATTTTGTCGTATTCACAGAGTCTACAACTTTGAGGTCAAGGTTTCAGAGGCTGGCTCTGCAGATGGCTCTTGGGCCCTGCCATGGGCTCACAAGAATCCTGTCCTGCCCTTGGCACTGGTGCATTGCCATCTTCCAATGCATGCATCCAGCTGTACCTCACTTTCTATGGTCTTGGTTTTACTTTCTCTTCTGTTTGTTCCTTTGATACTGGGGATTAAGCCTCGGGCCTCCACGCTATCCCTGGCTCTTTGTTTAAGTATTCTTTTGAGATATGGCTTGGCTAAGTGGCCCAGGCTGGCCTTTAGCATGCAGTCCTGACGTTCCACTTCCCAGAGTGTGAGGATGGCAGCGAGGTACCAGCAGAGGTGTAAGCTCCCCCACAGTGGTGGCTGTTGGTTACACTCCACTCTGATTCTTTATCATTGCACTCTGCTTAGAAGATCTTGTGTCATAGGGGAGGTGGTGTTTTAAAGATACTTAGAGCACCAACCAGTTAAGAGGAGTTGGCATGAATGTTTACTCTAGTGCATAGCAGAATTGTAGGTCTTTTGCTCAACAACAAATCTCTCAGTTTTTCTTCTACCTTGTGAAGGTGAAGCTATCCTGAGCATGCTAGAGTGCAGCTCACCTGCTTTCTGAGCTGCGCCAGTAGACAGGCTGTCATCTCAGGCTCTTGCTTATTTTGAAAGGTCTCAGATACACAGTCTATGCAGCATTCTTCCTTTGGATAGGAGATGTCACAGTCATGCCTGAGCACACTTCCTAGTCTATCCTAGTTTTACAGTTTTCACAGGAGTCTGAAATAAAATTCTTGGCATGGCGCTTTGAAACATGGACATGTCAGCGTTTGTATCTTGGAAAAGTACAGTGGCCAATAGACAAAGCATTCTGTGTAATAAAAGATGCATAATGGCTTCTTTTCTCTCATGAGATCAGAGGTACAAAAAAATCTATTCTGAGTGTATTTCAAATGATCTGTCTTATAAATGATTGAGAACCATAAGAAAAATGCTGGGAGCATTACATTAGGCTTCTAATCCTATAATAACTACATGAAAGATGAGCAGCCTGCTTGTTTCTGAGAGTCAGTGGGGCATGTTACAGACACTGCCCCAGAAAGGAGAGGGGCAGGGACATGGGGTGAGCACGAACAGCCAGAGCTCAACAAGTGCAGCTTCCTGGAAAGGAAGGAGGGAGGAAAGGAGGGAGGGAAGGAAAGAGGGAGCAACAGAGGGAGGAAGGGAGGGAAGAGAGCAGCAAGAAAGAAAAGAAAAAGCAGAAGGAGCTAAAGAAGTATCCTGGAGCTACACAAAGTACCATGATCGCTATGGTTTGTATATAGGTGTCCCCCCAAAGCCTTGTATAGTCATGGGGCAGCTTCTGGAATTCGTAATTGATTATTGTGGAAATGGGTGCTGCCTCTCCCCTGGGACAGGTGATTTGCATTTCAATGTAAGGTAGGAAGAGAAGTTAGCTCCTTGAGCTGCTACTAGTTCCCCCAGTGCTCTTGCTTTACGTCCGCCACCATGGAAGTTTGCCTTCTGCCATGTGCCAGTCTGCTTTGGAGCCAGCCGAACATGGACTAAACCTCCAGTAACTGTGAGCTATATAAACCTTTTCTTCCCTCATTTTGAGTGTCGGGTGTTTGTCCCAGCAACGATAGAAAAGTAACTAAGACAATGATGTACACTTCAATCAAATAGAAGCACAATGCAGCTTGAAAATGTACAAACCATTGTGCTTTTGTGCAGAGTGAGTACCTGCCAGGCTTGACCTGAGGCTCCTTTTCTCCAGAGCATGTCCTGAGTCTATAATTCTGCTGACAGCCTTTGGAGAAGTGTGCCTTTTGTGACACTAGGGATATACAAGCTACATGTCACCTCACATCAGAATTGATTATTAAAGTGGCACCTCTGTTTGCCTGGGAAGGGACCACTTCTGGGCCCTGGAATGGTATCTTGTGCCATCCAGAGGAACTTCCCTCGAAACGCACTGCTGATCCCAACTGAGGAAGTCAGCAGCCATCAGGTGAGCAGGGAGGCCCCCCCCCCCCCGGGGTTGACAGGATCCTATTAAGCCTGTGATGATATGTCATGTCTTATTTGGCCAGCTTCTGCATCCAGAAGTGCTGAAGGTGCCTGCTGGCATGGTTAGGATAAGGACAGAACAGCTGTCAGATACTATTGTACCTGTGGTCACAGAGGAAGGCAAATCTGTTCCTACACAGAGTAATAAGATTTCTGAATCAGCTCAGAGTTACAGAAGGTTTGCTTTTGGTTCATGTCTAAGAAATAACTTAATTTCCATCAGACATGTCCCGATCTCTGAGACATTTACTACGACTGAAATTTCTTTTGGGGAGCATAGCTCTGCCCTCAGCAATGTGGCAGTGGACCATTATCCTCTTCTTCTGAAGCAGACAATGAAGCTGTTCCTTTCAGGCTTGAGTTTTCTTTTCCCCTGTGACTAGGTCAGAGATGAATGGCAGTCTTTCCAGCTGAAGAAAGCAGGTCACTCTGGCCTGGGAGACCCCCTGCTGCAGGAGGGCCTGTGTGCAGTCCTGTGGCCTGGGAGACCCACCGCTGTGGAAGGGCCTGTGTGCAGTCCTCTAGGGCACTTCACACAGAGCTACACGAGTGGTTTGTTCATCTTTTTACCCTGAGATAGTTGCAATCCTGTGGTCCTTTCCTCTGACCTCTGGTCCTCTGCATGCAAATCTAAATGCTTCTGAGGAACAGTCAGGAATTCCTGCAAGGAGTGTCTCAGGCAACTTCAGGAAGCCACCAGTGGCAACCCTGCCCACATTTGTGACCCAGCCATTCAAATTCAGCTAGTAGCATGGGTCTGTGAGGTCACCAAGCTACTTTCCTTTTGTGAGGAAGGACACTAGGGAGGGACTTTCCAACCAGTAGGAAGAGAGGAGAGCAAGCAAGTCAGGGGAGCACGCTTTGGGCACAAACTGGAGTGGACCAGGACCAGTCCCGTCCCCTCAACACGTCCTCATGAGGAAGCAAGCCAGTGGGTGGCCTGACCTCGGGCATGGAGTTTGGTCTTTGTGTGTTATTTTGGAGCAAGTGACGAGTTACACTTACATGACTCTGAGGAGAGTATGACTTCCAGCTTTTGCTTCCAAACCTTTCTCTGGTGCCTGTATGTGTCTGCAGCATGCTAAGGTGGTGTTCACTGTGGGGGGCGGGGGCATGGATGTCACTCTGCTCAGCAGATTTCTGTCTCCTCTTCTCCTGTCTCTGTGTCCCTCCAACTCTTGGTCCTTTGCATTGACTGAGGCGATTTGCTTCTGGGGTATCTTTCTATGAGCTCCAATCCCAAGTTTACTAAGCAAATTCTCACAGAGCATGCAAAGGTGACAGGGAAGCCACATGGTCCTGTGCTCTTCTGACTTCAGGAAAAAGTGTAATTTCAGGTCATCTAAAGAAAGACACAGTTTCTTTTCCATTTCAAAGCAAAGAGGTGGATAGCTGGGCATGATGGCGCACGCCTGTAATCCTAGCACTTGGGAGGCTGAGGCAGGAGGATCAGTGTGAATTCAAGACCAGCCTGGGCTACAAAAGTGAGCTTAAGACCAGCCTGAACTGCATAATGAGACCTTGTCTCAAAAAGAAAAAAAAGCAAAACAAAGCAAAACAAAATAACAAAAAAAAAAAAAGCAAAAAAAAACACAGCTAAGAGGTGGAGAATACATGAAATTTAATTTCCTAGCCCATTTTAGGGTCTCCTGTAAGAACACACCACTTCGCATCTTTCAATTACAAGTAGCATGCAGCTCATATTCCAAGAATTGATACCTCCTTCTAAATCTGAGCCTGGATGTAACCAAGAAAAGTCCTTTCTGCTCAAGTGGAAATATCATTACTAAGTGAGGAAAAGATGTTAAAAATATACTATGAAATGGCAGTTTCTACAAATGAGTACAGATCATAAAAATAAGAAATTTGTTCCATTAGCACTTTTCTAAAAATTGACATATACATATCGCAAACAATTGACAAACAGAATCTTTTCTTAAAACAACCATATCTTTTTCTTAAATTTGGTTATTTTAAGAAGTGTCATTAATTTCCAAGAATTATAAAAAGTTCCTTTTACTTTATCATAGATATACTTATGGCATTAATTTAAGAAATTTAATATTTATAAAGAAAATTAGGAAGACATAAATAATTATGTTTTAAAAGAATGTCAATAGCATAAGTTCATTGTGAAGTTTAAAGACTTTTGAAATAATAATGATGGAAAAAATCTAACCTTAATTTCCCCTTAATATGTCCCAAAGCTGCTGCTGCTATGTTTTCTCTGAGTATATACTTTAATTTGTGTAATTATAGGAAGTAGATGTGAATGCTATTTGCTGCTTTCTACAGATGGAGAAATCACTCGGGCATAACTTGTATGCTGAAAATTTTGCACCTGAGTGGTAGAACTAAGTATCCGCAGACAGTTTCCAGCACAGTTGTAAAGGCGGAAGCCATGAAAATTAGCTACTTGATACAGCCTGTTTGCAAGCAAAACCTTTTTTAAATGTATGTGATTTATTTACCTTTTTTAGACCAGATAGATAAGGCTGGTTCTTTCACTACCTTTGCAGTCACTGCTATGACTCAAATTGTTTTGTTTCTAATGGCCAGTGAGATAACTCAGTGGACTGAGCACCTGCTTTGGCAAGTGCAGGGACGGGTCTCACATGCCACACTGGTCCTGCCCCTGGGGCATGCTAAGCTGGCTAACGAGTCTAGGTGTGGTGGCCTAGACTCCCAGTGCTGGGGAGGCTGAAACAAGAGGGTCACTACAAGTCCAAGCTTCATCGTGAGACCCCGTACCAATACATAAATACAAGTAAAAAAGAATAATCTGGAAATTGTTTTGTTTCTTTCCATCCTTACACCCAACAAGAAGAGAGATAGTTGAAAAGTAAATATGGAATGGGCACAAACTAACATGCATATGTTGTTTACATTTGATTTGGGAAAAAAGTCCTCAACAGGGTTCACCTACTTCAGTTATGATTTGCTTACTACCAATTTGGGAAGAAACATCATTTCACTATAATTTCTACTGAAGGATATAACTTATGAGGCAAAAAGAAATAATGGCGTGCCAGATAAAATTTCAGAAGCATACTGCTTCATCATCAAATTTTTAATAATTATTTCAGAGACTGTACACTCAATTCTCATATTCTCTGGAAAACAAAGTGAGAGGAAAATTCTAGTTTATAGAGGAGACACGAGAAATCTAAGTGTGCTATTTTTGTACAGCATGCATGATTTTGCGTTGCATTTAACTTGAATTTGTAAGGCAAATAACTTCTGGTGTTGGCTGGGTGTGTCCAAAACAAACCAGTCTTGCTTTGGATATGTAAACAATCTATTATAAATTTAGAATTTTAAGTCACTAGTTTTTCAGAGGCTTTTTGTAATAATACTATACTTACATACCATGAATTTATTGTTCAGGAGAAAGGAACAAAAGTCATAGATCAAATTATTCTCCTAGTCTTTAATCCCCCAAATATGATTATCATTCCATCAAAACATGTTTAAGGCTGAAAAGGAAAAAGCATCAATTATGCCTCCCCTAAGAAAAGATAACTTCGTTTTCAAAATGTGTGGAGCTTTTAGCTTTTCGACTTTCAGCTTCAACTTTTGATCATTTGGGGAGAATTAACATGACAAGATCAAAAGTGAATTAATCTTACATATTAAATATGCTGAAGGAATGTGCACACAGTGATTGATATTTATGCAAATTGAACGACCACGTGGGATCCTAATCAGGCCAGTACAATGCCACTAGACAGTTTCAGTTTGCAAATGAAGTGAAATCCTACAATAGGTTCTAGAAATAGGCTACATCTGACTAGCTTAATTGTATGCTGTAAATGCAGTGTCTATATTTCAAGAAGAAAGGGGTCACCGAATTGTTTTGTCAATTTATTACTAAACTTGGCTGTTAGCAGTAATCACATAATACCCTGGGCAACTGTGGCTCTTTGTGGAGGTAGATTCAGCTTCTGCAAGATGCTGACATCATGAGTCCTGCTAGAAGGAATCTTCAGTGTAATGAGGTCACAGGATGCTTGCACTCCACACAGCCTAGTCCTGCAGTCTGCAGACCTTCAGGAAGTAGGAGGACCGTCGCTGTGTCCCACATTCCAGCCCTGCACTGCCCTGCCTTTCTCCCTGGTGACTACACTTTACAGTCCTCCAGCTGCCTGCCACAGCATCTTGTAATCAATTCTTCACGCTGTTGCAGCTCTTGCTGTGTGTTGCGCCTGTGTTTGTTCCCTAGCACACAGAGGATACGCTCACTTAACCAAAACTTGGCCCAGCACCCAATGCATGACAATTTAGTGGAGAAAAAGTGCTGAGCAGCACCTCAGACAGAGCTGTTCCTGAGCATCCTGTAAAACACCAGAAGTGTGTCGCACGCACCACAGGGTCTCTGTCCAAGGAGGGAGGAGACTATAGAGGTGGGGCAACTGAAATCAAGTAGGATCACAAAGCAGTTGCTGACCTAAGTGTGGATTACAGCTTAGATAACAGCTCAGCAGTGCTGTGCATTCCTCAGCTCCGAAAAGTTATGGTTTATGTGATGTGCCAACCTCAGGAGAAGTTGGGGGCCACCATTTCTGATGTTCTTTTCTAAGTTAACAATGAAAAAATAGAGAGCACTAAGTGAGGTGCATTAACGAAGATAGGATTGTAGACACAGGATTTCAGAATGCTCACAAGTATTTAGGAAAACATGTGGTTTGAGTTGTCACTATGAATACTCAACACAGTGACCTTGGGTCAGCGGAAAATTGGTTGGAAGTTTGGAGCACTGTCAGGAAGACCAAGATGGCTCGGGCATTGAGCAGGGCAGGGATGAGTTGGCGATGATGCTGAAGGATCAGGAAGGGTCAGTGCTTGGGCCTGGTGACCTTTGGGGCAGAGACTTCAGGAGCAAAAGATGGTAGAATAAATACAGAGGACATGGGGACTGGAATGAGGGGCAACCTCAGGAGTCTGCTGGGAGACGAAAGTGCCCATGACGCCTTCATAGCAATGCCATTTGGGAAAACCAAAGGCAAAGCAAGTGGCACAGGTCAGACAGTGACGCTGCTCTCTCAGAGGAAAAATGATACAGGAGGAGCAACAGGGAGAAATGGGGCAGAGAAGAAGCTGGAGAGACAACACTGAGGGAGGCTACGGAGGAAGTCTGAGCAGAACACACTCTCCAGAGACGACGGTGACTGTGACCTATGGACCTGGAGGGCCAGGGCTATGAGAGCAACCCTCTCCTGGTGCCTACCAGCCTGGGGCCACTGAAGAGCATGGCTTACAGGTAGACTATGCATCTGAGAGCCTCTCCAACACCAGGGCACAGTGTCTTCTGAAAGTCCTGCTTCCATCTTGAATGAATGCTCTATGAATACTAAATATGCATGCAACATGGATGAAAACCAGCTCTTCTGAAAACGTACTGTTTGCTTTCTAACTTTTAACAAGATCTTTCTTACTTTAAATGAAATCTTTTCTGTTTTCTTTGTCTCTAGAAATCCAGGTTGGAGCTATGACGTGGCCTAGATGGTGGCTTAGTGACACCCAAGAGCCAGTGCTTGTTCCTTTGTTACACAACATATATCATAGTTTGTGTCTCACTGGTTTGGGTCATGCAGTCACAATGCTTTGTGCTCTATCCTAATATATATATATATATATATATATATATATATATATATATATTCCAGAGATTATTTGTTTACATTTGTTATTACTGTAAGAAAAATTACTAGAATTATTCTATGACATAACTGAAGCTTGAAAACTGCATACATAACACAAGGGAAACACAATATTCTAAGTATTGAAAGATCTTATAAAGGCTGAGAAATTGGAGATTCTTAGGGCTATTGTGGAGCTAAAAACTTTAAAAATATGGATGCATTTTAAGAATTTTTTCAGTAGATATATTCCTTTAATGTCTCAGATATATCATAATTAAGGGCAAAATGTTTGTATTTACATTAGTTGATATGATAATAAGAGCAGAGTTATTACTTTTCTAGTACAACAGAGAAAGCAAAAGCCATTAAAAAAAAAATCTTGCCCTGTATATACCTTTGTTTTCTTGATTCACAAAAGGCGTTAATAATAAATGTGCAGATAAGCCTGTGTCTTTGGAAGATAACATGTATTTCTGTCTGGAAATTCTGTGTCTCCATGTCATATTGATTTAACAGAGAGACATTTCTATCTCAGCTCCTGGTATAAATCCCATGTGATGTGCCGGTCTATCATCTCTCTCTAAATAGAAGCTTTTCTGTGATAGGCTGTCTCAGGGCATGTTATCCGTCTGGAACTTGATTAGCTCTGAACAGGTGTTGAATAAGAAGTGATCAGGATGGAATGCCATTAATGAGCCGCGTTCCCAGGTGAGGACTGAGGAGCAGGAGGAGGAGAATTCTTTAGTGTGCTGCACCTCAGAAGCCAGACGGAGTGAGTTTCAAGTGGTGACAGCAGCCAGGTGCTGAGGTTGTGCTGGTGTTAGCACAGTGCTGGGAGGAGCAGTTATTTCCCAAGTGAGCAGAAGTGGCTCAGAAGGCCACCTGCCGCACCTCACCTTCCCCTTCGTATCATCCAACTTGCTTCTGAGGCCTGCAGTGGCTAGAGCTTGCCCTGAACTTGGAGACAAACGTAGAGTGGAGCACGGGCTATTGCTGTGGTGCTTTGTGGAAATATGGAAATTGAGATCCTTCCCAGAAACCAGTGGAGAGTTACTATAGCAATAATCAAATCGGGCTTGGTTTTGGACTAGGACATGGGAAGACACTGTTAGTTGTTGTTGGCTGTTCCCTTGGTGATAAGAAAAGCTATAATTAATTAACAGCCTACTACTATGGTTATTTCTGGGTAATTACTCAACAGAACATAAAGTGATTTTTTGAACTCCATAAGAAATCGAGCCTTTCCAACTCTATTTGAAATCATCTGTAACTCACCAGGTGCTCTATAAAGATAAAAAAAGGTCCTTTTGTGAGGGCTGATGGGCAAACCAGAAAGCCTCAATTCCTTCAGGGCCAAGGGATGAAGGCTAGCACCGAATTGTTAGCCCATGGCTGTCAGAGCCTCATTCAAATGGCCACTAAAGACATCCACATTGAATGGCACCTATATTCTAAATTTTTAACAAGTCAAGCCGTGATTTTCGTGTGTGTTAGGTTAATCAAAGTGCGTTTTGTTTAAATCACACACGCCCACAGGCTGAAGCACCTGGTTTCTCTCACCTGAGAAACCCAGATAATACAGAAACAATAAAATGAAGAAGAGAATAGGAAGGAGGGAGACAGATGATTTCTCATAAAAATCAAAATACGGACCACAGAACAGCCCACAGCAACACTTTTTGGCAAATCTGTCTACCCATGACTTTTTACTATTAGAAACTTCTATTTTATATTTATTTACTCTTTAATGTATTTGGTTGTTACAGAGTCTCACTACGCAGCTTAGACTCATGGTGATCCTCCTGCTTCCAGCCTCCCTGCACTGGGATTGCTGGTGTGCACCATGATGTCTGGACTCTGTGGCCTGCTGGGTGTGCCCAAGGGCTGGTGTGGCAGATGGTGCTGGGGATCAAACCACGGTCCTTACACTTGCCTGAGCTGGCCTAAGTGGGTGCTTTAGTCTGATGAGCTAACTCACTGGCTCCTTAGAAACTTTTAATTCCTTTCTCAACTAAAATTTTCAGTGTGACACTGAACATAATGAATTTGGGGGATTTTTAAAGGAACAATTGATGCTCAATGTTTTTTTTTTTTTTTTTCCAATTTTACATGTTCATGTCTGATAATCTGAACAACTATCTTGAAGACAGCACAATGGCAGAGGGACCCCTCTGCCATGCACTATAAAAGCCATTACTGAATGCCTATCTTCTCATTCTTTTGAAACTCTGTATCATTTCTACTGTTTTTTTTATTATTTTTATGCTCTTTAAAATAAAAAAAAAATAAATGTCTTCTCAGTTTGTACCAGAATTTGTTATAAATTCTTCTAGAGTTTATGGCTAGGAAAGTAAAAGGAATCCCCAGGCAGTGCTTTCTATTACAAAATACAGAGGCTCTGGGTGTGATATGTTCAGTGTTTGGTTAGCCTGGACACAGCTGCTGCAGTTGTACTGCAGTGTATTTTGCAGACACATGACGTGTGTGCGTACAATGCACTGAGGAGAACACATTCTGACAATAGATGTTTCCTGCCCTTGCTTACCTCAAGTACCTAAGCCAGTGCTGGGCATGAGTGCTATTTCCACTTGTACTGAATTGCAGGGCACACACTATTCAAGTGTGCAAGAAGCTCTTGATTTGTTCAGGAGTGGTCAAGCCCAACATGTAGAGAATGTCAAACAAAAGCCTCTATGATTTCGAGGTTTTCGGCATTGCCCTATGCAGTGGCCCTGCATTTAGTTCCTGTTGCATGTCAAGTTCCACATCTTTAAAATTTGCAAGGACCACAGCGGAAAATAGTATGAAGCAGAGGACACAGAGTTCTAACAAGAAGTCCTATCTGGTAAGAGCCAGAACAAAAAAAGAGAACAAAGAGAAAAAAAAAGAGAAAAAGGAGTTTTAGGAATGAAACTTTAACACACACACTATTAACATATACATATAAGTTGTACTCATTTCTCACTCCTATTTGAGCTCATGTAAGCCTTTATTAAAAATTTATCCCAAGCTACCAGATGTTTTTGAGACTAAATTCATTCTTCACTTTCTCAACACATCTAGGACATAACCTAGGCAGGGAGGATCCAGGGACTGAGTCAGGCAGGACGTGCTTCTCTCCTGGCCTCTCTTTCTGTCCTTTTTTGCTCTCTGCCCAGTGCCTCTGGGAAGACCTCCCATCAGCCTTGCCAGCCGCTCCCTTGCTGATATGTAGAGACAGGAGAAAACAGCTCGCCGAGCTCCCCCAGGTGGCACCTGGGCTGTGCCACTCGTACTTCTCTCTCCAAGTCCCTAAGCCCCAGTGCTGCCACATTGATTGGGGCTCCCCTGTGTGGCCCCTCAGGACACACTCAGTAGCCACAGGGTCCTCAGGAGGGATCAGGCAAGGTGTTGAGAGGAGCCCAGCGGGCTCTGCTGTGCGTTAGAGCAAGATCAGCACTGGCACGAGCTGCAGCAAGGGGCTGGTTTTGTCTTCTCTGGGTAACAAGAGACAAAGCCATCTGATCTGTGGAGTGGACTGAGATGGAGGACATGGTGGCCTTGTATGGGGCTGGGGAATAAGGTTACTGTTCTGCCAGTGGTGTGTTGACAAGAGGAACACAAACCCATTTCTGGGCATTCTGCTGGTCCGGGTTGAGCCCAGGCATTGACTGCTAACTTCAGAGGGGTAAAGCATGCAGTCCACACCATGCACAGTAGGTCCATGGTGTTGTCAGTCTCACTCTGGTTGGCAGGTATGGGTTACAGTTCTATCACCGGATAATGGACTCACTTTGCAGGTTATTGAAATGTCTGGGGAATTTGTAGGTCAGAGTGAAGTTATCTCAGAAAGACCGGCCACACTGTGTGGAGTCTATGACGCTTGTTCTCATCTTTGGCCATGCCCTGTGAGGGAGGGAAGGGGAAGATTGAATTTGCAGAGCATCCTCTGGTCATATTCCTGGACAACATGTGACCTAATTTTAATTAAAACCAGCTACTCCGAGAGTTGGTTCAGCAACATTTGCTGACAACCAGTTGCATGGCAGGCATGAGGACTCAGGACATGAAGACGGCAGCTCCGCTCCTGGTCCTCAGGGTACCCATGCCAGCTGCAAAGGATGGAGGAGTCTCAGTGGACAACGAAGTCCCCGTTGACCACATGACCTGCTGTCCATGCGCCATAGCAAATCCCCCACCAGCTCTGATTTAGGTCAAGTCTACAGGCCTCAGAGCAAGGTCTTCTGGGGTAGCAGCAGAAATGGCCTCCCTGGAGGTCTCTGCCAGGCCTCTGAGCTGGGTGAGACTTTAGATGCAGTCTCAGGAAGGAGCCTACTGTGTGAGGGCCATGGGTCACATGGTACCTGCTCCCTTGTCTCCAGGCCCCTTCCCTACCCCTCTTCTCTCCAGAATGGTCCATATCTTTCAAGCCTTCTCTAGAATATTTTTCTGTCTGTCTGTGCAGGTTTTTCACAATGAGAGCATCAGAACACTAATACTTAGACTAACTCAGAACTCAGTCCTCTCAATTTCCTCTCAGTCTTTTCTATAGAGAGGGATGAAGCGAATCAAAATATATTAAACTACTCAAAAACTCAAAATTATAGCTCAAGCTAATTTTCATATTTCCATTATTCTAGTTTTCCTTAATTAATAATAAAAAGTATGCATGGTATTTCTTACAAGAAACTTCATTACTGATGACCAAGCTTAGCCAAACCACAAAAATGAAGTATTTCCTAATTATCTATGTGATACATGAATTTTTGGAATGTCTTATCTTCTTTAATGTACACCTTTAAAAACAATGCAGTTTCTCTGGAACATGAGCACATATTTCCCATAGAGTTACTTCTTGAGACTCTGGGAGCTGTCACACAAGCTTGCAGTCTGTCTCCAGTAGTGGGAGAGGACAAAAGATGTCATATTTCCACGTGAGTTATGGTTCTGGTAAGGGAAGAAAGCACACGGCTACGAAGCTGCACATGGAAAGCGGAGTGTGCACACCTGTGCACGCACACCCCTAGCACAGCCCGTGCCACGTCCAGGCTTTTCTAGTTTACAGATTTTGAATTATAATTGTTGAAATTATAAGATGCTATGCTTGTCCTACTTAAATTCACAGAACTGTATTTATAGACATTATTTTTTCTGTAAAACTGAGAAGAACAACATCAAGACATTTATGTGCATGGAAGTTCTACTAATACAAGTTTTTAAAAATCACGTGAAGTGATCACGGACCGTCCTCAAAGCAAACCTCGTCCCAAGCCCACGTGGCAATCAGAATGCACTCCTCAGCTGATCCAACGTGGGTTCCATCTGATTATCTCAGTGAGGCAACTCATCAAGATGTTAGACAGTGAAGTCTTTTTCTGTTCACTGCTGCTCACCTTTGGGAACTGAAACAGGTCATTGCCCTCTCAGTCCCTAAATGGGAGGGCATCTCACCAGGCTCCTGAGTATTTCTGTGAGCAGCCCTGGAATGACTGGATATTCATCTCTTCATGTGAAAGCTGTTTAGAGACATTCATGTCACCAACTTTCATGTGCAGCTTAGCTTATCACATAAAACAAGAAACATTAAGAAATACTTGTTTTGAAGGTTGAAGTACACTCCGGTATTCACACCCTGTTGGCTGACACCCCAAGTGAACCACAGCCATCCACCAAGTGGGGGAGTCCCAGGCTTCTCTGAAGAGTACCTCTGCTCTTGGTAGTAAATTGAAAGGAACTGCTTTACAAAGAGGGCTGGGGAAGAGGAAGGGATGCCCTTTACAGAGACACTGAGCGGTTAGGAAGGTGTAAATACTTGAATATACATTAATTCTTTTCATTAGCAAATGAAGGAAATACCCCAAATATGTATGTTTTAGGCAAGAGAGGAAAATTATGCTTTTAAGGAGTATTCACTGTTTGATCAATAATTCATTGTCTAAATTATTGATCCTCATGTGCTGTCTACTTTTCATATTTTTCCTACTCACTGTAAACCTAGAAAATTTTGACTGAAATATCTTAGTTTTCTGCCCTCTTCAGTCAGGGTTTCATAAGTGGACATTTTCTGTGATGGAACATACTCAGGAGCTCAGGGGTTAGCAGGAGAGCGGGAGAGGGAGAGAGACAGGGAAACAGACAGACCGAGAGACAGATAGACAGACAGACAGACTGTCATGGTTATGATGTTAGTTTATAAGGTTATAAGGAATTTCCAAAAGAGTAACACACAAGGAGTACAGGAAATCTGTCCATGCACATAAACACTAAAGGTTTCAGCTGAGGGCCAGGATCCTACTTCACGGATTTGTGCTGGAAAGGCCCAAAGGTCAGTGGTAGACGCTAGGAAGTCTATGCCAGTGGGATGCAGGATCTGTGCCAGCAGGCTGTGGCATCAGAATTGGAGCCAGGAAGTGATGCTGAAGGCAAACACCAGAGCTCCCCCCAAAATATCACAGCCATCCTTAATAACAGCGAAGTCCCAAGCTCCTCCAGTGAGGAGGAAAGCCCAGTCCCCAACAGGAAAGCCAATGTGACAAGCTTCTCCATGAGGCTGGGCAGTGCACCATCTTCCCCTCCGGAGCTGGGAATCGATGCTTAAGATGAGGATCCAAGCTTCTCCAAAGTTCACTGGGAAAGCCAGCATGACAAGGCCCTTCAGCAGAACAGCCCAAGAAAACCAGCAGCTTCCAACAGCTCCAATAGTTTTTCAAAACAGCATCCCAGAAGCAGCATTCCGGCAGCTTCTTCTGTGCTGCCTTTATGCTTCTGGCAACTGTCCTAGGGTGGGCCTCCCACACCTAGCCCCATGCTGGTTCAGTTCAGCCGGGTGTAGGAAGTTGACCATCACTTAGCTATGCACCACACAGAGACAGAGAGACAGAGACAAAGACAGAGTGGGACCCAGAGATGGAGTGAGAAATAGCATTGCCCCCTTGTGGCTGTTTGTAAGAATAGGTTGAGAGTCTGAAAAATTAGCAGTTTATTGTGTTACTCACTTATTTATTTATCTTTATTAATTGATTTATTGAGTTACTAAGGGTGAAACCTGGGAGCTCTCTGCCATGGACCTGCATCACCAGCCCTTTCTTTTTCTTGCTATTATTTTAAATTTTTTTATTATTACTTTTAATAATAAGTTACAATGTGACAGTTTCAAAACATGTTAGAGTATTCACAATAATTGGTATAATGTATATTGTTGTCCTCATTATAGTTATACAGGGCACAGGGTGTAGACATGATAAATTTTCTAATGGTTATCGGTACAATAGATTTCTTCTTTGTGATCTAAGAGAAGGTAGTTGTATATGTAGTCAAGTGTTCCATAATTGCAGTATGTTACTGGTGAAACTGGCAAATGTTGGAAGCTGTTGATTTGAGCCTTTTACAGCTCAGCATATTAAACTACCTTTATGTTTTATGCATCATGTGTAAGTTTTTCTGCTTGGTAGTCAAGGGCAAGTTAAAGCAAGACCTGTATAAATTTTGTGACAGAATGCTGTTTAGTTGCCTCAGCAGGACACGAGCTTGCCATCCTCCAACCTCAGCTACCCTACTGCTGGGATTAGGGGCTCACACAGCTGTGCCCTACCTGATCTTCCTTAGTGAAGAATCAAGGGAGACACAGGGGCAGGCAGTGTTTCATGAGATCCTGCAAAGGACCTGTCCTCCAGCAGATGCCCTGTGTATCTGAAAGGAATGCTCTGTTAGTCACAGGAGGATCAGGCAGCTCCCTTGAGCTATGGGCAACAACATCTAGCAGGGTGCATTATTATGCCACTTTATAGAATGAAGGAATCAGGACCCAGTGAGGACACATAAATAACATGCTGAGGGAGGTCAGTTGTGGTGAGCTGGAGTCCAACCCATTTTTATCCAGTGCCACAGTGACTGGGAATAGAGGTGAGTGAGTAAACATATTTCAGCAGGTCCAAACTAGACAGGGCTCTCCAGGCTTCCTCAGGAGTTTCTAAGGTCCTGTAGCTCACAGCTTAGAAGTACTGATGTATGGCCCATGACTGAGTTTCAATAGCTCATCTAAGAGTGACCTTCCTTGGTTACTGGTTCCACCTCTTATGCCTGGTGTCAGGATTCAAATTTCTTCCCATAACTGGTTTCCTTAGGTATAAATCGTGAACTTTGTTTCGTTTTCATACTTTCATTACATATTTACCTCCATTGCATTTGAAGTACCTAGAGGTCAGAAATTAATTTTGGGGCCATCAAGATAGCTCCACAGACTAAAGTGAAAGTGTCTGCTTAGGCAAGTGCAAGGACCATGGATCAACCCCTAGCACCACAGGCCTTGCTGACCCCACCCCCAAGGTGGGCAGAGCCGGCCACTGAGACCCAGAGTGGTGGTGCACACCTGTCATCCCGGTGCTGAGAGGCTGAAAACAGGAGTATCACTACAAGCTCTAGCTATGTATTGAGACTCTGTACCAAATACATTAATAGTAATATTTTTTTGTTTTCTTGAGACAGGGTCACATTATGCAGTTCAGAATGAGTATGAATGCATTTTGTTGGCCAATGTGGCATTGAACTTGGAGCAATCCTCTTGCCTCAGTCTCCCTAGTGTTGGGAGTATGGGCATGTGACACCACACACAGTATCACAAATTAATTTAGAAAGAACTCTTCAACCTTTCTGTGAGAAGCTATGCTGGAGTGACTCTGGAAAGAGGGAAGGGTGAACCAGGGCCTCACAGGAAGGATGATCTGTGTTTAAGCTTGCTCAAGTTTTCAAAGTCAGCAAGCCAGATGTTCCAGGCCAATTTTTATTGCTCCAACACAGGTACTGCACATTTTGCCCCTAGAGATACTAAGACAGAAATGGCAGCTGTGGCAATATCGTTGGACAGGGAATGATTGATGGAGTCCTCAAGGTCCTGCGCTTTCCACCATGTTGAAACTTTGTATTGAGAAGGTTGACAGGAGTTGGAAAAACAAAGCAGGGAAGATGCAGGGACCCCCTGAGTCAGGCCTTAGTTCCAGGCACCTCACTGCCACCTATGCTGTCAGGAGACTGAGCCATGCAGGATCCTGGGATGGGGGCCTTTTGGGAGGCAGACTAAACCTTTATTTCAGAAGATACACTTGAATGTTTCTAAAATTGCAGTAGATGTCAAGGACATTGTGTAGTTCTTCTCCTTTTGCTAGCAACATCAGTTTCATTTCTGCCATTTCTACCTGAAGAGAAAATACTTGGCTTGGAAAGTGAGGGACTAAGCTCTTGATTACGACTTCTCAGAATGTGCAGAATTGAGACAGTGAAGGAGGTGTGAGCTTACAGAGCGTGGCGACGCTCGACCTAAAGTCCTGAGATTTGAATGATGCTTGTGTCTAAATAATCTCTTAGTTTTGGTTGAAAGACTTAATCCTAATAGAACACTTAAGAAAAGGACCCATGAGAGACATTTCCTCTAAGGGGTACCATGTGTCACATTTCACATTTTGGGTTTGTACAGTGGTTGGCACTAGAAATTCTTATTTCCGAAGTTGACCCTTGGCTGTGCAGTTGAGAAAGCTTGGGCTTAGAAAACTAAGGAACAGAATCTGGGCCACTTCATTTCAAGTCTGCTGCTTTGCTTTGAACATGCTCTGCTGCTCTTATGTAAAGCCAGATCTTAGCAAGAGAAAATGCTTGAGGAGGATAAGCAACTTAATGATAAATCATTAAAACTTACAAATCTTTAAAGCTTTTGTTTACATGAAGCCACTTCGGAATTCTTACAAAGCACAGCCCAGCCCTTATGAATAGACGTCCTCAGAGATCTCGGTCAGTTATGGCCACTGAGGACGGATTTTGTCTCCACCAAGCGGCCCATGGTCTGCTTTTTCAGGCTTTGTAAGTTTGGAGAATCCACACTTTGAGGCCAGGGGAAGGTAGGAAGGCAGATTCCCGAGTTCTTCCAGGGATCTCTGGAAAGTCAGTGGTTTTTAAAGTCTGAGGGCCTGTGGTGGGAGAGAAGATCCCGTGCCCAGATGTCGCAACAGCAGATTGTCCCATGGTCTGCAGATATGCGGCATGGGCCGCCCTCTCCACACTGCATTCACAGCCTAACTAATTCTCCCAAAACTGCTATTTGGAAAGCAGGGAATAAACACAATTTCTTTTTATTTTCATCTGAAGTTTACCAATTTGTATTTTCTCTGCCTGAAGCTAACGCACACCTAAGCTCTGTGCGTTTCAGAGGAATGGCAGCATTCCGCCCATCGGCTACCAGGAGGAACGCTTTCTTTTGTAGGACCTTCCATGCTGATTTCAATTCATGAAAAATTAAGTTCATGATACAGTGCTTATCCTCTGTTCTTTTTTTCTTTCTTTTAATAAGTGAATGAATACAACCTTTCTAATAAAGCTTCGGTAAACATGGTCTCGCCTTTGTCCCAGATCATCTTCGGAAAGACATTAAAGTTAGGAATGAGGAGAAAATGTACTGACTGTTGTTTACTGTATTTTAAAACACAAGAAAAGTAATTTCAAGAGCAATCTCTTTCATGATAGAAGGATTCTTGTTTCTAGTCTTAGTCACTGGATATCTTGGAAAAGCTCCTTCTGACAGTTTCCTCAAATTAAATGTTTAGAGTCCAGCAAAGAGATATGTGCTCTATCTATCTATCTATCTATCTATTTATTTTGTATAATTTATGTTTCATTGAGGAATATTTTTTAAGCTAAAGAATTGATACACATAAAGACTGTCCACATTCATCTTCTAGCAACTTGTTGTGTGGGCAAAAGGATCAATTTGGACCCTGGATATGGGCTTCAAGGGCCTTTAAGTTTTTAGTCTATAAATTACTGTCTGTGTTAGTTAAAGGTATTTTTCATTTTTAAAGAGAATACAAAATAGCAACACAAAAAGTGTAAAGATCACATAGAGTTCATGTAGAACAATATGGCACAATTATATGTGCTCTTTCAAAAACTGAGCTGTTTTCAATGTAGTTTCAATTTAGCTGGGGTGGGATATGACCTGGAGGTTATACACAATCATGAACTGAGAAATCATATAGTCGCCATTTGAGTGGTGCTCTCCTCTACCACAACCTCTAGAATCCCCCTGTGAATGTGGCTCTCAGTCACTAGTCATGCATCTGAATCACTAAATCATGTCGCCTGTGTCATCTCATTATGTTCCTCTTCAGAGTTCTCCTCACTACCACTTTCTGTTGCTCATCAAGAAGTTGCTGAAGTTTCTCTGTAGAGGATTCTTCTGAGTGCTCCTCCACCATTCTTCAACATCAGCACTGTCTACCTGCATGCCTGTGGACTCAGCTTATCACTATTGAGACAGTGTCATCAACCACATATTCAGTGGGAGGTCCAGGCTGCTCACACAGCCTTCAGACTCTCTCTGCTATATAACTTTAGGGCACTCTTTCTTCCAGACAGATCTCTGTGTTCTTAGAGACATAGTCCCAGGATTTCTCAATTAATTCCACACAGAAGAAAGGATGTTGTAATATTCCTTTCAGAACTCCTCAAAGATTAAATATGAATCCAGAGGTATCTAGAAGCACTGCAGAAACATGTGGTGTATAGCTTCTTGAAGTTAACTGTCACCAGCTGGTCCATATTGTCCATTAAAGGGTATTTATTAGGTGTGAGGGACTCAGCTGAGAACCACAGCAGTTCTTTAGCCAATTCCTTTTCTAAATCTCATGGGTGAATAGGAACATTACTGTTATTGTTTATGTCTAGTTGTCCCCCCAAAGCCTCATGTAGTCATGGGGCGAGGACTTCTATAGATTGAGACTTGACTCATGAGTCACTGAGATTATGTGTTTTAGTACTGATGGGACTATCGATCTGAGTAGGGCTGGGACTATGGGTGTGGTCTAGGGCAGATATCCTAAGGCAGAGAGCCTGATAAGGATATAAGCAGAGACAGAGAGACAGACTAGAGCTGTTGCTCTCTGCTGCCCTGGTTGGTTGATTGCGTCTGTCACCATCTTGTTACTGTTCCACTGCCATGAACTGGATGCTCTCTGTCCTGTTCCTCTCAGCCTTGGGCCCACTGAATATGGACTGAAACCTCCAGTAACTGTGAGTGTCAGGTATTTGTCCCAGCAATGAGTAAAAAGTAACTAAGACAATTGCCAATGAGGAGAGCCCAGAGTGGTAAACATTTGTCTTCTAGATATTTCTTAATAGAAGGATAGAAAAGCCTCTCTGACCTACTCAAGGAAAAAGTACTCCATGTGTTTGCATTAGACTTGCATGTGACACGTACCTGTTGTTCATGACTTTATGTTTCTGAGCACTCTAGAAGTCTCAGAGTGATAAACCAAGAGACATTTTATTTTCAGTCCACCACTTACACCCGCACCTAGTGACAATGTGAACCTATCCCTCATGGGTTTGAGGCTTGGCATTTTCCTCTCTTCCTGGTTAATGTTTGTTCTCCGGCACACTTTTCCCCAGAAAAGGCCAGTTTCACCATTGTTGTAAACTTGAGAACAAAAGCCACATCCCTGTGTCACTATTTTGTATGGAATTTTCAGCAGCCCTGTTTTTGGCACTGGGTGCTTCACAATATCCAGTTACAATATCAACCCCAGTTCTCACTTTGAAACTGTGGAACTAACCCCTACTCAAAATACAACATCTCACCATTATCACTCACTGATGGCTTATCTTTACAAGATCTGTATCTATAGCTTTTACTCTGCCACAGATTATAGACTCAGATAAGCTATAACCTGGCATCTGTTTTTCATTTAGCCATAATAATAAGAGACTTTTTACTTCGTCTAACACTATCGATCGCTGTTTGCTAATTTGAGCAACACCTTAAGTAATTTTGGCTTTCTTATACATATTTTGTGTTTATAAGAAACTCGTGCTTTAGCTAGAGTGAGACTTCTCTGAGTCTTCCATTCTGTGGTCATGTTAGCTATTTCAGTGGTAGATTTTAATTCTCTGATTCATGGGTTCATTTATTATCCAATTATAATTTATACATGGATATCGTGTTTCATGGAATAACAATACACACAAAGATTTAATTTTAGGAACTCACTATGTGTACATAAATATTACACACTGGAAGCACATAAATGCTTGAAATAAATTACATATTCCTTATTTTTATCTGTTGAAGATAGGGCCACTTAGAAAATTGCACATTTTTCTTTTATTATTTCTTTCTTTCTTTATTTTTTCTTGTTTCAGAACTTTTGCTTGTTTATTTCTTCTATGGCCGGCTCAGCCTGCCCTGAGGGCAGGGCTGGTGCAGCATGTGGTGCTGGGAATCAAACCGCGGTCTCTGCAGCTGCCTAAGCTTTCCTAAGCAGGAGCTTTAAACCACTGAGCCATCCTGCCGGGCCCCCGGTTTTTCTTTCTTGTTTATTTAAATCATTTAATTGTGTGTAATGAGAAAAGCTGTTGAAGATTACTATAGTTTTTTTCAAATTTTATTTTAAAGAGAAAAAACCAGTAACAAACAATAAGAACAAAGACAAAAACAAAGCAACATATAACAATAAAAATGGTGCAGAATTTAAAAACAAGAATAGGAAGGTAACATTGGTTGTTATATTATGTATCGTTATCATCAGATTCGTTGCTCAGATTACCAGATATAGGCATGCAAGATGGATCAAAGAATTGAACATTACTCTTTCTTTCAAAAAAAACCTTAGCTCCACCCCTAGGGTGGGCTGAGCCATCAGAGTCCAGGCATGGTGGCACACATCTGTAATCCTAGCACTAAGGAGGCCAAACATAGAAGGATCACCACGAGTCCAAGCTGCATAGTGCAACCCTGCAATAACCAAATACACTAAAATAATAATAATAATAATTAAAAAACAAATCTTAATATTATTGTTGGCCTCTTTATTTGTAAAATTTTACTTCATGAGTACACGTTCAGGAGCACATGACATTTACATTCATCTTGTAGGCAGGTACAGGTGCGCAGCACAACTTGATACTTTTGCATTCCCACCCTCTCCTTCTCTGTCTGTAGATTCCCTTCCCCCATTTACAGCAGCAGCAACAGTCATGTCACTGCTGCTCCATGGGCTGTGGCATAAGTGCATGCCACACCTTAAGTCTTTTCACTTCCCCACCTCCACCCTCAGTCTTCCTGCCTTTCCTTTGCAAGAGACCTGTGCCCCTGTTTCCTTTAATCAGCTTTTTTTTTTTTTTTTTTTTTTTTTTTTTTTTTTTTTTTTTTTTTTTTTTTTTTTTTTTTTTTTTTTTTTTTTTTTTTTTTTGTCTTTTTGAGACAGGGTCTCACTATGCAGTTCAGGCTGACCTTGAGCTCACTTTTGTAGCCCAGGCTGGTCTCGAACTCGCACCAATCCTCCTGCCTCAGCCTCTCCAGTGCTGGGATTACAGGCGTGCGCCACCACGCCCAGCTCTTTAATCAGCTTTTACTTTGCTCTTTGTCTGTACTCTGCATTACTCAGGAGAATGGCATTTCTTGGGAGCAGAGTAAAAAGCTGGCTTTGTGTTAGAGCAGTGGTTCTCAACCTGTGGGTCTCAACCGGCAGGGATCCAACAACCAAAACACAGGGGTCACCTAAAGCCATTCCAAGTCATAACTGTAGCAAAATTACAGTTTTGAAGTAGCCACCAAAATTATTTTTGGCTTGGGGTCACTGCAGCATGAGGAACTGTATTGCAGGGTCATGGCATTAAAAAGGTTGAGAACCACTGTCTTAGAGAATTTAAAGAAAGGCAGATGTTGGGCCCAGCGGGATGGCTCAGTGGTCTAAAGCACCTGCTTGGGGAAGCTTGGGCAGCTTCAGGGACCTCAGTTCGATCCCCGGCACCACATGCTGCACCAGCCCTGCCCTCGGGGCGGGCTGAGCCAGCCATAAAAATGAGTGAATAAACGAAGGTTCTGAAACAATAATAAAAATAATAAATAAAAAAAAATTAAAAAAAAAAAAAGAAAGGCAGATGTTAAAAGAGAGAATTAAGGAGAGAAGAAAGTGGTGAGCTTCCTGCCCAGCTCTGCTGTTTCAGGCCACTCCTCATCATGAGGAAAGATGCATTTCTGTGTACCACGTGCTTTGCTCCAGTATTAAGGTTTCAGTCCAGCCAGCGCTTGCTTGTACATGAGAAGCTGCACTCATAGCAGAGTGGCCCCTGGAGACTCGCTTCCAACCGTGGGTGCTCCTCCCACTCCCTGCACTGGGCACTCCCGGCTAAGAGTGGTGACTCTTTCCGTACAGAATGAGCCAGGATTGTTTTCACACGAGGTGTCTTGATGTGTGGTACTGCGATGTTCATTTTTGCTGCATAATCTATTTTACTTCATGCTGCACATGGGGAGATGCTGAGCGGAGCCCCCAATAGGCTGTCTGATCTCACTGTTGTTACCAAATGAACTCCCAATTTCATTGAATTGTAGGCAAACCGCAAGGTGCTTGATGCATAGGAGAAGCAGTCGCTGCAATAGTCACAGCAAACGCTGGATGGGGGACAGGAAAACCTGCACTCAGGTGCAAGTGTGTGCCAAGCCTGCGAGGTTGCACCTCGGGCGCTGTGGCATTGTAATGTTTCCAGAAGACGGTCTCTCTGTGGCAAGGAAGCTCCCCCCCTAAGGAAGCCTCCCCCCCAACGAAGGCACATTTCAATCTTGTCCCTTCCTCAGTGGCACTGTAGGAGCTCAGCTTTCACCAGGCCCTACCCACAGGCTCTAGCCCCACTTCTGTGTTAAAGTGCTCACAGTATCACACCGGGCGTCCACATTATCGCACTGTGAATGAGGGTGTTTCACAGACATTGGGTGCCAGGTGCAGAAGACATGCATATGACACTCACACAGCCCTGTTCCTCTCTGCTCTGCCACCCCTGGCTATGTCCCCTGGGGTAGGAGACCTCTGATGGCAGATACTTGAGTAGAGGAAGGAGAAGGAGTCTAGGGCTCTGTGCTTGTGGCCTGGCATCTTCAAGCTGCTGCTTCTGCCTTGGGAGAACCAGGCAGGCTAAGCAACGAACTTAGGCCCCTGGTCCTCAGGGCTGGTGCTGGCCTGGCGCCTTGGAAGGTGTGCTCTGTAGCTGTGATTTCTCTTCATCTTAGCAAACCTTGCTCTGATCATTTTTGCAGTGAATCCAACTTCTTCACAGTAGATATGGGCGAGTCTTTTCATATGAGTGTACTGTGAGTCATTTTTTAAGGCAATGGTATGAGATAACAAACTCACTTAACTCATGGCTGAGGGACAGCACCTTCCGCTGGTCCCAGGGTTGGCTTGTCGTCCCCTGAAATCCAACTGTTGGCTCCTTGAACTTCAGGCAGATGCCAGTGTCTCACCTCATTTCTATGTGAAAGCCCATTTCCCATTGAGATAAATTGGAAGTGAAATTTTGATTCCTTTGCTCAAAATTGATTCTACTGTATTAAAGATTGTGTAATTCTCCCCAAATGCGTGGTGTATCAGATGAAGACTGAAGCCACCATGCCAGCCCAGGAGAACACAGTGGTCCAGGATTTCTGGCCTCAGAGCTCTGGGCTATCAGAATAGATCCCAATGCTCAGTGTTAGGATGATTTCAGAGCCCAGCGTAGGGAAGGCCAAGCTGGTGCTCGGCCTGCTGTACCCACAGCAAAGCCCACTCTGCACAGAGCTAGGATGCCTATATACAGAGGAGCGTGCCCTGAAACAGAACCCAGGTGCCTCTGGCCTCAAAGTATGGTGGCTTGGAGCAGAATTCTGTCTCCCAAACAAGATGATCAGGTCCTGTTCCCCAAAATTTATGAATGTGACCTTGCTTATTTGAAGGTAAGGCCTTCAAAGTGAGAAGTAAGGCCTTCAGGTGAGACTGCTAGGGTGAGCCTTGGCTGAACATGAATAAAATCCTTTAGTAAGAAGGAAATGCCATGGGAAAGAGACACGTGAGGACATTATCCTGTGACATTGATAGAGAGGAGAGGGACACCAGAAGTCACCAGGAGCCCAAAAAGGACAGCACAGGTCCCTGCCTGCAGTCAGAGGGAGCTCCTCATTTGAGGCCTTAGGGACATCACCTTCTGGTATTGGCGGCCAGCTGCTTGGTGGCTCTCTGTTACACTGTGTGAGGACGTTGACCCAACCCTCTGTTCTCTTCTTCATGAAGGTCATGCTCCAAGCCATCGCTTGTGCCACTTCCCTGAACCATCGGCCTTGTCCTTTGAGGGATACATCTGTGGAAAGCACGTTACATTCTCGAGATTCCAAAATGCCAATGGACCAAGGAAGCACGAGTGTCATTCTCCTGTGTATGTGCAGGAGTGTCATGCAGGGTGGCTTCCGTAGACCACAGGCTCTTGCCATGCCTGGACACTATGACATCCTGAGGTACAGATTTGGGATTTGCTTAGACAGGTGCACAGGGCATGAAGCATCAATAGCTTCAGAAGAGAGCTTCAGGAAGTGTGGAGGACCGCCTAACCAGCTCTCCCTGAAGGAAGAGCAACTGTCTCTGTCTTGACTGAGTCTGGCCCTATTTCCTTGTATTGATATGTAAGAACTGGCTAGGACTTTTGTTTATCCTTTCATTTGGCCTTAAGGAATGTGTATTGGTCTAGCTGAGGTGTTGATGATAGTCTCTGAAGGTGGTATGCGTGTCTCCCTGGTAACCTATACCTGCTGCTCCTTAATGTGAGCCAGGACGTGACAGGTCAAAGACCTGATGCTCAGAGCTGCCAGCTGGAAAGGAGCCTGGAGACAGAGGCTATGACTTCCTGGGACTTGAAAGACTACATCAAAGCTGAAGCACCAGACTACCCAAAACATTAGCTACTATGTAAATAGCCTTATGCAGATTACTCTCTCTGCATATCCTCTGCAAGTGGCAGATGTAAATGCAGGACCTCCACCTATCTCAGCTCATAGTATTCACTACTTCCCACAATTCTCAGTCATTCTTTCTCAAGTCACTCCTCCACTGAATAAAGCCGGGTGAGGCCTGGGGTCGATCTCTTTGTTCCAGAGAACCATCTTTATGGGTGGACTTAGAGCCCCTTGACTCCCTAGTATTTATAAATATGTTTCAGTGTCTTTACTTTTGCCATGGGTTGCATGGGAAGTGGTAGATTGGAAGTACCTTGGTGAGATTCCAATGACGTGACTTGGAATTACAAATACTGACTTCTCGGATCAAAATGAGGACCTAAAAGGAACCCCTACAAGGAAGTGTTTCCCTCACTTCCTGGCCTCCATCAAGTCCTGGAGGGCAGGTCTCAGAGATCAGAAAGTATCCCGGCCAGAGCAGAGTGGACAGCAGCAGGAGCAGACCTCAGTGCCGCCGCACCACCTCCTTGCTGCCTGCTCTGCCAGCGGCAGTGCTCCGTTTCTCCCTCACAAAGGGGAAGCTGTTGCTTGGGCCTCGGTGGTAGGGATCAAGTGCGGCTGGCACACGCGCCGCAGGTGTGTGTCTCCTCCTGTGTCAATTCCTCTTGCCTGCGGGATCCTTCTTCCTTGCACCCTGGTTTCAATGGCCCCTTCTCCTCTGTCTTCTGTCCCGAACCCTGCTCTGCTCCTCCTCACCTGATCCTTCTGCCCTCTCTCCGTCGCCTTTCCTCCCAGCTCCTCTTTTACTTCCAAACCCCAAATCCAGGGGGTTTCCAGTCTTAGGCCCCCAGCGCCCTCTCTGCGCAGCGCCCCCCATCTCCTTCCGTATCTCCCGCCTTTGTGAGCTGCCTTGGCTGCGTGACTACCAGAGCAAGCGACAGAGCTGTATTCCCAAACTCTTGACTCTCTAACTTGGCACCACTGCAAGCCTTTGTAGTCACCTCGATTGAATGTCTCAAGGCTCAGGCTCGGGAAAGTCACTTTCTCTCCTATGAGTCCCCTTAGCTCCTCATGTCACTTATATTTGCTATTTAAGTCCCTGGTGGCTTTTGTTCACCCAGATGAAGTGTTCCTTCCTTGACAAGGAGGCTGGACGACGAGGTAGGAGGTGAAAGATGTAGGATCATGGGTGCTGCTCCATTCCCGACGTGCCCAGATCAATATTTACATGCACACAAGACTCAGCTAAAAGCACAGAGGCTTTGGCCCACAAAGCATATGGACTCAGCTACCAATGTACAGGATATTAGGGAAAGAGGACCTGTAAATAGCCCAGTCAGTGAATGAAAATGATAAGAAACACTATAGGAATGTTGGTCTACTATTTCAACTGAAAGTGGAGAGAAAGAGAGAGAGACAGAGAGAGACAGAGAGACAGAGAGACAGAGAGACAGAGAGACAGAGAGACAGAGAGACAGAGAGAGACAGAGACAGAGAGACAGTGAGAGACAGAGGCAGACAGAAACAGAGACAGTCAGACAGACAGACAGACACACACCCACCCACCCACACACACACACACACATATATATATGCATATATAGATATATATATAGATATATATATATATATATGCAGAGAGAGATAAGAGATAATTAGAGGAAAAACATAAGAGATGGGAAATATGGCCATAGAATATAAAACCCACCTATAATAATCTTTTAAAACCCACCTATAATAATTGTTGCATTCCGATTTGTATAAGCTATTAAAGTTACTAGAGAAATTTGATCTTATGAAGGCATTCTTAGGGTGATAATTAACACGACATTGAGGTTCTGGTTTTGAAGATTTTTTTACAAAAGAATGTGCATTGAGATAACAGCTGGTGTTTGTCTCAAGTTATGCAGAGTGGAACCTCAGACAGCGGCGCAGCTGGGGAAGGGCAGGCCTGAGCTGTGGCAGGGCGATAGTGGTGAGCTGCAACCCACACCTCATTCTCTCCCCTTTTTTTTTTTTCCTCCATTCTTTTGATCTATGTCTGAAAATTTCTACAACTTTAGAAACTAAAACATTGCCCAAGCTTGGTAAATAGTCTCAGAGGGCCCAGTGATTTTCGTGGTGTGGAGAAGGAGAAAGGCGTCTCATTAACCCCAAGTGGACTCTGTGCTCCCTGGGGTGCAGATAGGAAGTGATGAGTAGTTAGGGGGGCTCTCTGGGGCTACAAGCACCCCAGCTTAGTGGAGAGAGTGCTGCATGCAAGTTTCATTTAGACTGCAATGTGCTGTTGACTCAGAAATGACTAAGAGCTCTGTGCAGTGTCCCCTGATTCTGATTCATGTTATTGCCAGGGATGTTTGTTGACTTGCAAATGCATAGGAGAGCCTGCTTTTATTGTCTTTTTATTAGTACCATAGCCGCCATCAACAAAGTAATTGTCTAGATTCCCACACATTGTTCGGCAGTGCGTCTCCTGTGTGTTGCCCCAAGGCACTGCAAACCCTCCTCCCCATGCAGCAGCGCAGCCCTATTTTGTTGCCTTCTACTTTAAAAATGAATTTTTCCCTTGGGCCCATTGTGAAAGTGATTGTACACTGCGTGCACACAAGTCTCATCAGGCATGTGGGGCAGAGCTGTGTGCCGGGCTAGCTCACTCATTAAAGAGGAAATGAAGACCTCAAACAGAAGGCAGCCAATTTCCTTCCACTCTGGTGACCCATCAGCACATGCTCCACTTCAAAAGGTAAAACCCCAGGAATACTGAGAGCCACTGAAGTCACTTTGGTTTAGACTCAAGTTAAAGGGAGATTAAAATGGGAGACATGTGGCACGCACCTGTGGTCCCAGCACCCTGGAAGCAGAGGCAGGAGGGCTGTAATTACAAATCCATTCTAGGTAATGTAGTGACTTAGCAAAACCCTGTCTATAAATAAATAAATAAATAAACAAACAAACAAATAAACAAATAAAAATTTAACATTTTCTTTTCTTTCTTTCTTTCTTTCTTTCTTTCTTTCTTTCTTTCTTTCTTTCTTTCTTTCTTTTGTGGGACCAGGGTTCGAACTCATGACCTTGCACTTGCCCAGCAGGCACTTGGGCCTCGGAGTTATCTCCCTAGCCTCCAAAAATGTAACATTTTTGAAGTGTCAATGCTTTTCTAAAAAAAAAATAGGTTCCTAAGTCAAAGAGAAGTTGTCACAGAGGAGAAATGAATACTAAAAAGGAAAAAAAAAAAAAAAAAA